>JANHZU010005514.1:34372-45069 GCA_032468055.1 Acrochordus granulatus | reverse complement strand
TTCCTGGAGATTGAATCGGGAGTCTCCGGAGTTCTCTCTCTTGAATGCCTTTCACTTAATTTACGCTGTTTACACAGTGGGAGAGAAGAGCTCTGTTGGGAGATTTGCCATGTGAGCTGATTGCGCGGTGCTCATTGCTATCAGGAACGTAGGCAGAATGCATGCACGCGCGCTGCTGCCCGCATGGCAATGGAGTAAACCGCACGAGAGAAGGGATGGTAGAACGCACGTATGCTGCTTCCGGTATGGCAATGGAGTAAACCGTACAAGAGGAGGGATGGTAGAACGCACGCATGCGGCTTCCGGTATGGCAATGGAGTAAACCGCGCGAGAGGGATGGTAGAACGCACACACGCAGCTTCCGGTCTGTATGGCAATGGAGTAAACCGCGCGAGAGGAGGGATGGTAGAACGCATGCACGTGGCTTCCGGTATGGCAATGGAGTAAACCACGTACTGTCTGCAACAATGGAGTAAAGCACGAGGTAAGAGTCGGCAGAACTCTCAGGCAGAGTTGCCTGAACGGGAAATACAGAGCACGCTCACTGATGATGCACAAGGTTTGGCACAAAGTTTCCTCGTCTCGTGAGTCGCGGCTCGTCTAGAGGAATATTTTTTGATTAAATTTTTTGCTCGTCCTGCGAGTTACTCATCTTGTGAGGCACCACTGTATACAAAATATCATAAATAAAAAGATTAAAAGAATTAAGGCAAGATGAGATGGAAGACAAAAGCAAAGCAGGAAGAGTTAATTGAGCAGCCACCTTATAAACGACATATGGCTATCTGGCCCCAGGCCAACCCACAAAGCCAGGACCTTCAGGCTTTTTAAACAAAAACAAAAGAATGGGGGCCGACCTCACTTCATGAGGGATACTGTTCCAAAGGGAAGGTGCCATGGCAAAAAAGGTTTGTCTTCTGGATCCTGTCAGCCAAAATTCCCTGGTTGACAGGATCTGAAGCATGCTCTTACTCTGACGTGGATGGGGCAGGCTAAACCCATTTGGGTGAGATGGTCCTTTAAGTAATCTGGACCCATGCCATAAAGGGAATTAAAAATGATAGCTAACTCTTTGAACTGCACTCAGAAACAATCCAGTAACCAATGCTGCTCATGCAGCAATGGTGTTATACGGTCACCCTAGAGACCCTGAGAACAGTCCATACAACCGTATTTTGCATCAGGTGTAGTTTCCTGATGCACCTCAAGGGTAGCTCTATGTAGAGTGCATTGCAGTAATCAAATTGAGAGATGACTAGGTTGTGAGCACAAGGACTCCAGGTCCAAGTATGGGCATAAATGGCACACAACTTGAAGTTGTTCAAAGATTCTCCTAGCCACGACTGCCACCTGCTCCTCATTTGTCTCTAGTATTATCTGAGTTCTGAAAACAGTAGAAAAAGAGCTTTCCCACTGGACTTTTCAGACTGATGCCATGTATTGTTTTTAGTTTTTAAAATTATATTTATAAGATATTCTTCTGTACAGTTATGGTATTTGCTTATCTTATGAGCCATTGAAATTTTTAAATTGCAGCAGGATATAAATTTGGTTAATAAATAGTCAAAGAATTTGCTAGTAATGGTATAGTTGAAATTGAATAAAATACTAATACTATATCAAGTTTAGTTTAAAATTTAATTCAAAATTTAGTTAACTGGTTCATCTACGAATTAAATTTGCATTTAGTTACATTGATACAGTATATTCCCAAAACAGGATTACTTCCCTTTAATTAAATACAGAATTTTGACAGCCTTGAAGACTTGCAAAGAGACTTTGGGCAAAATTTATTCCCAGCTTTTCAGTATTTGCTGTTCTTTGCTATCTTTTTATTTGTATCATTTGTCCATATTTTATGGTTTACAGACTGTAAACTACTCAGCCTCCAAATCTAAAAAAATAAATCTGAGGAATGTGTAAACAAGTAAGTTCTATTTCTGGAGAAAAAAACTATAATTTGTTTTATAACAGACATTGAATTAAATCCAAGGCATTTATCTTATGACATATTTCCTCTCCTTACATACCAAACCATTAACTCCCCAAGTCCTATAGATGGAGACATGTTGAAGGTTTCTGTAAAAGGGGGAATTGCTTTTTATCTGAATCTATTCAATAACCAGAATGATGCATTTCAGCACCAAGAAAAAGCTTTCTTTGCTATGATGGGGAAAAATGTAGAGATAAAACATAATTACTTAACATCTGCTAAGAATTTTTTAATTGTTAACTAATTTAATTATCGGTAGTTTATTTTTTAAAAATAGTCAAAAAATTAATTGATTAAATAATATAGCTCTATTCAAGTTGGATAATGCATATTTCAGTTAGTTTTATTTTTTTAAATAAAAAATAGTACAGTTGTACCTCACAAGACAAGTAGCAGGAAGGTTTGACACTGAAAGCTTCCTGCCACATTTCCTCCCCATTGTCACTATCCAGTGTATTTCTTACAGGTGCTTGGTCATTCCTGATTTTGCCTAAATTGTTATGTATTTTAAAGCAACCCTTATAATATGTTAATGCATTATACATCAAGAGGTAAAGATCCACAAAATGGGATTATAGGAAAACTTTAAAACTGAGTTTAAGGCAAGCTCTGGGTTTTTAAAAAAAAGCAAAAGAAAGAAATGTTTGCTGTTGCTATTGTTTGTGCAGTTCTGGATTCCTAAATAGGAAACATCTCTTGAACATAGAGAATGGATTCAGTCACAAACTTGAAAGTAACAAAAATAGGGCCAGATGGCCATTATTTTATGTTGTGCTGAAAAGTGAAAGCTTTTAACAGCCGGCAGGTATGAGCTCAACACCCTAAGAATTTTAGTCATGTGACAAATCAAGACCATCCTGTCTTTTCAAATTTCTGTTGCATTTCCCACTTTGGGGTCTTAAATGCATACCGCCGTTGGAGAAAGTAGCTTTCTGAGCGAAGAATAAACGAAGGGATAAGACCTTGATGTCTTTTTCTCTGAACATATTTTACATGACAAAAATAGCCAGGTTTAAACAAAGTATAACATATTGCAAATCTCTCTCCACCCACTATGGTGCTATCAGAAATCTTGCTTGGAGCAGATCCGAAGAAGAGCTGTCTGCTTTGATCTTTAATTGCATATTTCATCAAATGTAGATTTTTGCTATGGGTTCCTATTCTGGTAAAGAAACCATGTGGTTTTTGTGTAGCTGTGGGCTGAAGGTCCATCTGCCTTAAGCTGCTGTTGTATCAGTGCCAACTGAGACACCTGTAGTGCATGTCGGACAGGTATTATATCCAATATAGACATCTGGCCAGGATAGAGCTGTAATTCAAACATCTGTCCAGTTGAAAAAGGTGATTTTGCTTCCCCCCATCTCTTTATACTTTATACCTGCAGAAACACTTAGCCTGTATCAATCAGGGGAATCAAGACAGATCCCTCTTTGAGTAATTCAGATATGTTATGTGTTAAAAGAAGGAGATTCTTCTTGGTTGCAGTACTTGATTTTTCAATTTATTCTGGATGTAGCAATAAATTGAATTATTAGAATTCTCTCTCTTAGATTTGGGCAGTGTTTCAGATTTGATTCCCAAAAGATGGTTTGAAGTGCATGGGAATGTAAGGATAGTGATATGTCTTCAAGAGCTAGAAGTGCAGCATTTTTCCTGGGATTACACAGCATGATGCAAGGAATAATTATGGTTGCCTTAAAGGAGTGTGGTGTTCACTCTTCTATATGTTCCAAAACACTTTATGGAGGTAGAATCCCAAGTGCTTATAGCTATACTGTTTCTTTATCCATTTTAAATAATTTGGGAGTCAGTTCTATTGAATCTCCTACCTTTATGATCTGTATTTTTGGTTATGAAGCCCTTGAGTTCATTTATATTTGTAAAACAAGCTTTAGTATTCACAGTGTCAAAGGGCTGCTTTAACTGTCCAAAATAAACATTTTTTCCAAGTGAAGTTCTTAATGAAATACAAATGAATGTCCTGCAAAACAGAAACTTATCCATGTAGGGAAAATGTTGAGATGCTTTGATTGGAATCTGTTATTTCATTCCCTGTGATCAATATACATGAGTTCAGTAGAACCAAGCCAATTAAGGATACCAAGAGAAGATGCTTAAAGTACAAAAGGATTCATGCTATGATAGAAAATGCAACCCAAATGTTCATGCCACAGGGGGACGGGGAGGGGAGGAGAGGGGAAGGGAGGGGAGAATAGCCTCTTTTCTTCCAGGAAAGCAGGTAGATAAGAGATGCATAAAAATGTTAATCTTGCAGTTGGGGAAAGCAGAATAGAGACAAAGGGATCCTTGCCTGCTTTCTGTATTTCTAACACCGTGTTGGTCAGTAAGATAAAATATACAAAATGGTATTCCTTCTGAAGCTTCATTTCTAATAATCCTATGGCACTAATTTGCCCCAGGTGTATTTATTTTCGTTTGCTGGGGGTTGTCCATAATTATCATGCAATAGAGATCACTTGACTAAGGTTATAAAAGACTTCAGAAACAAAACAAAAAAAATCAAGAATGATTAAAGTAAGCTATCTGTTCAGATAGTTGGAAGTTTCTGAGAAAACTCTATTTTTTGGATTTCCATCAACTGTTGGAGATGATTCCTTAAAATGTAGATATTTCCCCAATTTAGTAGTAAGCTCTAAAATGGAAGGAAAGGACAGCTGATGTGTCTTATTGAACATGGACAAATATTCCATGAAGCAAAGAATACCATGATAGAAAATTACCATTAACCTTTTCTGAAATTTCATTATGTGACATCACTTTTTAGCAATGGGAGGAGGAATAGTTGCTTATCCACAGTCATGTAACAATCAAAAGCAGCCTGAGTAACACAGCAAAAACATCTTTTCCAGCTACCTTTAATCCTTTGAAGTAATGCAGACAAGAAGCACAAACCATGAATACTAGCATTACCTTTATTATAAGGCTGAAATAACAGAATCTTGCAAGCCCAAAACTACCTCTCCTCTTCCTTACATTTACTTTCCAGAAAACTAGGGCACATCTCTTCTGAAATGCTTCCCATGTCCCTTTTCCTTCTGTGGGCTTAGATACCTTTAATGTGATGGATGGCTCTTCCTTCTGTTTCCCAAGGTCATTTCCACATACCATTACTGTTTTGTTGCTCGGACAAAGGACTGGATGTACAGTTGTATCCTTTCATGCTGACTTCCACACTAGATAGTTGTTGTTGTGTTGAAGAGCCCCAAGACTGGGGAGATCTATTGTCAAACCCTCTCTTTGAAACCACAGAAACACTGAGTGACTGTGAGTCAGCCATGTTCTCCTACCTCAACCTAACCACAGATTAATTATTGTTGGAAAAATGTGGAGAAAAGAGTGCTATGTACATTACCCTCTGCTCCTGGAGAAAATATAATCTACAAATAAATATAAATTAAAAACACCTTCATTTCTTATCAATCAAAGCTAAACAAATTATTAATAGGTCTGAATGTCATCCAGAAAGACACTCATTTCCACTTTCATTACATTTATGAAAGGTAATTTGGCTTAAGGTAAATATAATTTCTTAAGCAATGCCGGTTCATTTGTACTCCTTGTAAATGCCTCAATAATGTTTCTGTAAAGGTATGCAACATACCCAATGGCAAAATTAGCCTTCAGCTCAACATCCATAACACCAACCATCAACTATCAAAACAGTTTTCATTTAATAGCCAAAAAAGGCATGTTGTTCATGACCTATTGTTCACATATGTGATTCGGAGGATCTGCCATTTTATTTCTGTGAGATGGATATATGGTTGCATGAATATTCATTAGAAGATTGAAGGGTTATATCTGTTACAATTGGTGATCTTTGGCTCCCTTTTTTCCTAACTTGGGTGACAGCAAATGTCTTTAAGTTAAATAATGACAAAAGTTAAGCCCAAAAAAAGTTAAACCCAAAAAGTGGCTGTCACAGAAGTAGAATTCCTAATGGTGACTTACAACTATCCCAGATTTTTTTTTACTAGATTTACAGCTACTATAGAGAAATGTGACTAATAAAAAGCATCCGACTAGAAATTAAAATATTTTTGCGGACAATTTTAGCAGTAGGATGCTGCCGTTTGCTAGAGTTTTCTTTCAGATTATTTTTTCCATTTGGTGACACTGAAGCCTGATGATTTATTACTCTGTCCAAAGACAGCTGCAGAAGCGATATTGAAATGTAATCACAAGGTTTACAGAAAACAGCACTATTTTTTTCCTCCTCTCACAATATAAAGACATTGTTGTTCTTTAACGCTAAAGGCAAATTCTGACAAGAATCAGAATATAAATCATTCCTTGAAATTCCAAAATCTTGAGAGCCTTTGTTGTTTCCTTACATTGTCTGCATATGGATATAATACTGAATTAGAGCTTATAAAACATAGATGAACCTCGGGCTTATATGATCTCCTCTAGAATGAAAGCAAAGACAAGATAAGCATTTGCTTCCATTACCAACAGTTAATGCCTGAACTGTTAAACTCTTCATAATCTTAACAGTATTATACAACTGACTTGTTTCATAAATTCATATTTAAGTCAACAGATTCCCCCACTTGGAGCTTAGACTACTGTAAGTTTGAAAGAATGATGCATTTTGCATCTTTCAAATATCTGAAAGATATTAAAACACATTTAAAATTCAGATGCAGAGCTTTTTGGACCATCCATGCATCTTATCATTCATTTTTGGTGCCTTAAAGTGATTTTCCCAATTTTTCATGCCAAAATCCATACTTGGTTCCCCCCCACAAAGCTTTCTTTCTTTCAACAAAATCATTTAGGGATAGGTTTTTTTTCAAGTCTATTTGATCATTTAAGCCACTGAATGGAATCCCTTCCTCAGGCAGGAATTCAAATTTAAGATCCCTGATAGATGATTGTTTAGCCTGTTTGAAGGAGGATGAGAGAGAAGCTGGACATCAAGAGAAGAAGCCACCATCACTTTGGTAACTGATTCCACTGTTGAATTACTCTTGACAACTAAGTTGTTGCTTTTCTCCTAACATTCAATCAGATACAATTACAGTGTTATTGTAACTGAGAGCCAGAGATCCATTACAAATTACAGAGATCTAGCAATGAATTTTCTCTATTTGTGCCCTAATTTTCTAACAGCATCTATTCACTCCATTTCAACCAAGGTCTTCTTTTCTCATCCATTTTATCACAGACCTTTTTGCATTTAAAAATTTATTTGTTTTTTCAGGGCTATAACTGCCTACTGCACATACTTAAAGAAGGGGTTTCATTTACCGGGTCTTGCCCCCCAGTGCTGAATCATTCAACTGTCCTAAATAATTTATATATTCAAAGTCTTCTGTTTTTGTCGAAGCCTGACTAAAAAAATCCAGCAATTGCATTCAAACATGCCTCATAGGTGTTAAAGATGCAAAAGAATTTAAAAATAGAGGCAAAGTGAATATTTCTGTCAACATCCACATTTCTGTAATCTGAAGTATTTAATAGGCAATATTACCATGCAGTACCCACATGAAGTTTTCAGCATTTTAACCGGAAAAAACAAAAACTTCAGAAAGCAGCTGATTTGCCTTAAGCATAATGATTTTCCCAATCTGTCATTCTGTTTAGCTAATCATTGTAGACTGCAAGTATGCTGGTGGTAATTAAGCAAATGGTAAAGGTGGGCATTGTTTTTTAAATTTTCTACATTAAAGGTTGATTTCTATCTTGCCTTAGATCAGAAACACTCAGGTGAATCTAGCAATCACTTTCTATAGGTTATGCTGGGGTAAAATAAAAAAAGAAAACAAATGGAAACCTCTGAATGGTGACAGTATTTTGACAGCGTATTTGATGCATGCATTTCCTGACCATTAAATGGTACAATCTTGTGATTTGTAACTTTCATACACTAATTTTCTTT
The DNA here is from genome assembly GCA_032468055.1 of Acrochordus granulatus. Taxonomy (NCBI): domain Eukaryota; kingdom Metazoa; phylum Chordata; class Lepidosauria; order Squamata; family Acrochordidae; genus Acrochordus; species Acrochordus granulatus. The sequence continues at coordinate 37,171 of JANHZU010005514.1, read as the reverse complement.
AAAATATTTTCAGAATCACACTAAATATGTCCATAATTCTTTAGGGGTAATTCTACTGTTTTCATTCAAATGTACTCCCAAATAAAATGTTGATCTAGAATTTATCCTTTTTCACACTTTCCTTTCTGAATTATTACTTCAAGAATCATGATGAAAACAGACATTTTCCAAATGTTTTCCCATTAGGTGTTCTTTTTCTTCAAATAGCACATCAACTGAAACCAAACACAACAAAGCACGAGTTCAGAAATGGCCAGTCATATTCTTTCAGTCTAGCCAAATCCCTACATCCCAAATTTGTGGAGAATAATTGAAGGATGAAATTCTATGCATATTTCTTTGAGCAACTAGGATAGGAAGGATATAAATCTGAAAATAAATGAACATGTAACATTTAGATGTGATTTGTTTAGTTTTAACTTGGTATGTTTCATAAACTATAGTTGAGCATTCAGTATGCCATGGCTTGTTTAGTAAACTATACTAAGAAATCAACAATGTGGCCATAATTTTTGTATCCAGAGGAGGAATGGATCTGCTCTCCTTGATATTCACTTTGTTTTTCAATCCCATTATCAATAAAATAAATAAATAATGTATACAATGATTTCTGCAACTAAGACTCAAAGGTTATATTTCTAGAGAAGACTAACCAACTTGATATCTCCTGAGTTTGGAAAATAACTCAAATATATCTGGAGACTTCTAAATCTTGGTGTCTGGACATAAATTTTTGATGTTATTGTTTGACTTCATCTCAAGGCCTTTCTCAAACTTGTTGTATCTGGAGAAGGTTATAAGTCCGTAGATGTAAAACTGAATTATCCCCCATTGCATTATAACTAATACCCCATCGAGTATAACTTGCAATATATTCAGTTAGTTATTCTGACTAAAGCTGATATTAGTAGAAATCACAAGTATCTATGGTTCCCAGATAGCCTATTTTCCCATTTCTTAATAGTATTTAAAGATTATTTGATTAACAATTAAAATAGCAATAGCAATGTATATAATGACTTTGAGAGCCAAAATATAGTGTAAAATTGAATGAAAATTGAGCTGACCTGGCTTCAGATCACTGATCTTACCATAAGATGTGCTAGTTGATCTCGATCTCTCAACTAATCCTTAATCAAAGAGTTAGATTTGAGGCAAAAATGGAGAGAACCTCGTACAATGCCTTGAGTTCCTATTAAAAAGTCAAGATATAAATGTAAGCAGAGAATATCAGTGAATATCAGCAGCATAAAAGACAGGTGAGTAATTTACCTGAACAAACAAAGTTTGCAGAAATCTATTTTTGTAACTAACTGAGTGTGGAGGAGAAGGAAACAGTAAGAGATTCTTAGAAACATTTAACATTGAAACCCATTGATGGTCTGAATATCCCATATTCTGGGGCAGTGAATTCAGTCAGTCTTGCACAGTCATTTCTAAAGACTTCTCAGATGCTGGTTAGTTTTATTTCTAGTGAACCAAAGAGAGAGAGAGAGAGCTCTCAAAAGCTGTGGTGGTCTAAACATAGTAGCCCCAACTATTAACAGAGTTGACATCACCATTGCCAACCTTCTCTCCCTTATCATCTCCCTATGATGAAGAGATAAAGAAAAAGGAGATGAAAACAGAGAAGAGCAATCTCATCTGTATACAGCTTCTTTAGGATACCTCTGACTGGGAACGAAAGAAGAGGGTGAATCCTGCACTTTCAACCCTGTTCCCATGGCACAGTTGACCAGAACAAATTTGTTTATCCCAAACAACATATGGTCTGTTCATTTCTGAGCTAGATGACTAGACAATTTAATATATTGTGCAAATACAGCCAAAGAGACATCCCCATTTTTGAAAACCAAATCTGGAAAAAGAGATATGAATTGAATATGTTACTTCACTGCCTGTGAAAGATAGACAGGTAAAGTAAATGGTGGTGGGGGAAACTAGATTAAACTTCTTTTCCTATCTGGTGCCTTCAATTACCTTGGATTACTTTATTACTTTTTTTTCTGCACTTGCATAGTATCGATAGTCCTCATGTTATATTGATTTATATGGTGACTGTTCAAAGTTACAATGCGATATCTGATGTTCCCTGCTGGCTCCCACAAAGTCAATGGAGAAGCTGACAGGAAGTCAGAAGTTGTGGTCAAGTGAGGTCCTTGCTTAATAACAGCAACCAGAACTGCTGAAACTGCTATTATTAAGTGACATTCACATGACATTCTTTATGACCACATTTTATTATTTATTTATTAAATTTGTATGCCACCGAAATCTGAAGACTCCCAGTGGCTAACAACACAATAAACAATCTATTAAAAACACTTAAAAATAAAATAAACCCATTAAAACAAAAAACCTGGCAAACTATCGAGGTGGGCTAAAAAGATTTGATATATAAAAAGGGGGGTGAGGATGGCTAAGAATCCATCAGCCACCTCCATGATGATGATGAGGGCCCCCCCTGGAGCCCCAGGCCATCTCACAGAGCCAGGTCTTAAGGCCCTTCTGAAAGGCCATCAGGGAGGGGGCAACCCTCAGCTCGAGGGGCAAGATGTCCCATAGGGCAGGAGCCACAGCAGAGAAGGCTCTTCTCCTAGCCCCCGCCAGGGAAATTCCTTGGCCGACAGGAACCGGAGAAGGACTCCTCTGCCAATTCTGGTGGGCCAGGAACCCCCCATCGGGGTGACACAGTTCCTCAGATAGCCTGGTCCCATGCCACGAAGGGCTTTGAAGGTCAATGTTAACACCTTGAATTGTACCCAGAAGCAAACTGGTAACCAGTGCAGCTCGCAGAAC
>JANHZU010005514.1:0-13211 GCA_032468055.1 Acrochordus granulatus | reverse complement strand
CAGTCCAGATGCCTGTTTTTTAAACTTTGTTGCGATGCAATTACCCTGGACGAGTGAGAGTCTTCACAGACATCTTTCTGTTTTAATTGTAATAATCACCACTTTTACTCCTGTATTATTTACCCAGGTCTATCAAATGATGTATATAGACTTGTAAAATCAGTTCCAAAATCACATAGACTGGTTTTTTTATAAGCACTAGAGAAGGATTACTTCTCTTAAGTTTACATCAGCTTTGGCTCAGAAGTAGGCAGAGGTAGTGACTCTGAAACTGGTTTGTTTCTAAGACTATCAAAATTTTGAACTATTAAGTCACTTTCTTCCCACCCACCACCTCAATTTCTTTCCTCAGTTTACATATACATTCTTCAGTTCTAATTCCAAACAAGAGTATTCTTGTGGTGAGGATAGTAAAGAAACTTGGTGAGTCCAAGGAAGGAAGAACAAAAAGAATGGGACTTTCTTCTTCTACAGCTTGCTACTGCTAGGGTGCTTCGACCAGTAAGTGAGATTAAACAGCATGGAAATTAATATGGAGATTCAGTGGATGAGTAGCCGGAAAAAAATGATTAACAGGCAGAGAGTTGAATAGAACATTTTTCCAGTTTGGATTTAAATCCAGTCTAGATAAGAATTTGTGGTATTATGTTTTCTTCATCTCTTGCGGTTGTCATAAATTTCTATTTTCCACATTTCAAAGGGGATTCAAAGCTATTTCAGGAATTACTGAGCGATGCATAACACAAATCACAATAAACATAATAAACTATATTGCTTTTAGCACTGGAGTTTAGTTGCAAAAATTCTTGATGCTTTGTCAGATTTTGATTCTTTAGAGACACTGGCTATATCCAAATGGATCTTTTCATGAGCACAACAGATGGTTAATTGTGGCAATTTTGTAGATTTTCCAGATGATACAACCTTTCTATAGTGAATTGACCAAATTGTATATCCCTTCCATTTCAGAAGGGATAATTAGTTTATGTGGGAAAACCTGAAATGAAAGCTACATTTATTAAAGTTGTGGATGATTTATGACACTTAATTCCATCAGCTATTGGTAGAGCTTCTATATCAGCAGTGACTGACATTTTCCCCTTCGTTCAACCTGTCCCACATTCCCCGTATTGACAACAAAGTGTGCATGCTGTTTTTGGATCTATTTCACACTATGCAAAATTATGGAGTATCAGAAAGTTGATTAAAATGACAACAATAGAAATAATTGCATTTGCATGTTGATTAATTAGCTATGTGTATTGCTGAGTACTGCTAACTGGATGGAAAGAAAGAAGAAGAAATTAAGAAGATAAAAATCTGGTCATGATTTCCCGATGAACTCTATGAAGATAAAACACTTTTTCAACTACAAAACAGAAATGATATCTGTGAGCAGTTCTGATAAAGAGAATAGAACACATCCTTCAAGATTTAGACTAAGAATTGAAAATTTCATTATATATTCTTGAAAGCATAAAAGGAAGACTCCAGGAAAGAAACATGATGTTAAATGTGATAATTGGTGTGGTTCAGGTGCCCTAAATAATTTTATTTTTTTCCATTCTGAAAGTTGCGTTACAAACCTCATTACTGTTGCAGTACTACTATGCTTAAGGAAGATAAGGATCATTGGCATTCAAACAATGAAATTTTCACTGAATTTTCAGTACATTTCTGTACTCCGGTGATTTTGTCTGTTTGATCTGGTTGAGAGAGGAGCATATTATATAGTCAAATTATACAGAGCTGAAATTTAATTTCAGGTGGACATGTAAAGTTTTTCTGCATCCTATAATTCTCACAATGAATTACATCCAGAAGTTGTTCTGCTACCTTGATTCTAAATGCTAAAAAAAGAAATCCTGTCCAGACTGACACATTTTGGCAATACTTTGCAAGATAACTTGACAACACTGACAACTTGTCTTCCCTGTGGACAATTCACCTTATGTTGTGCCCTCCTACCTTTTCCTTTCAAGAGAATGATTGCCAATCACCTTCCAATTTTCTATTCTGTTCTAATAGCTTCTATATCTCACTTTGTTAACAATACAGAATAGTATAGTGGCTAAGATCTTTGCTCACCATCTAGAAGGTTATGCCTTGAAATCTAGCAGACGTTTTAAAAATTATTATTTTTCTTTTCTTTAGCCAGCTAGTTTTCCTACTATTACAGGAAGTAATGGCAAGTTTTGCTAAGTTGAAAGTAACTTCCTCTGCAAAACAGCCAAAATGCTCAAGTTAACTTGCACCAAATGAATTGCATAATCCCAAGCAGGCAGGATCACTTGACTCAATATCATATGAAAGAGTGCAATTTGGAAGTGGAACAGAAACATGCACTCTGAGGTTGCTTGTCCATGAATAAAGTACAAGAAATTATTGCTTACCTATTCTAGTGAAGGGACAGCCAGGCAGCACAGATAAATCCATATTGCATTACTTGATATAAGTAAGAACACACATTGGTTGAGAAAATGGTTTTGTTAACATCAAATATGGCATTATGTTGATACCAATAAAGAAAATCCAGATGTGATTTTGATAACAGAAATATATTCTACAGCTCATACATCAATTTAATTAATGCTTTAGCTTAGATTGTTACCCTAGAATTTTATTACAAATAGTTTCAAACATTTATGTAACTATGTAAATAAATAAATTATAAAGAATGTACATGGTCATATGCATTCTTCATGTTACTGTATCTGAAGCCAGAGTCACAATTCACTTTGAATAAAGCCATATATCAGCTAGCTCAAGATCAAATTATTCCAAGCTTGAATCAAAAACTTCCAACATGTGTTGATTTTACTTGTCACAGACTTTTATGAAGTACTTTTTACTTTTTGCCATAAAATTCCTTTACACAAAGTTAAAAATTCATGAAGAATGAAAAAGCAGTGGGGTAGTTTATACGATATGAAATCTCATAGGCAAAATTGCTATTATTACCATTCTTTGCCATTGGCTAGGTCTGTACATTCAGGAAAGTGAAACTGCATGATATCTAAAATACAATTTGTTATGCCCTAGGCCTCCATTGTTTAATTTTGTATGAAAATGTCAATTGTAAAATAACAGTTTGCAGCATTTTTTAACCAAAGTTTCTTATATTTTCAAGACAGTCTTGGATCTTCATAGGGATTAATGTAGGAAAGCTGTGGTAAATTATTTATATGATTCTCTTTCTCTTTGCTTCTATTTTTAACACATATCAGACAACCTATAATCAGTTGGGTCATCATTTCAGAGATATTTCCTCACCTAAAGAAAGAAACAAAATGATCTAGGGTCAAAAAGAGTGGAATGGGAGCAACTTCCTGCCCACTTGACTGTGTCTGTCTGTCTTCTGGCATCCAATGGTGGATCGATCTACCCAATCCTGAAAGGCTAGAGAGGGTCCAGTGTACTGTATCTCTGATGGTGATGCAGCAATACAGCAGAATTGAAGCAACCACAAATTTATCAAACTTCAACCCCATAGGAATCATGGGTCCCAAATTTTGGACATATTCTGTAAGTTAGTTCATTTGAGGTACCATAGTTTAAAATTTGTTACCCAATGATGCACTATTTCACCCAGTTAAATGTTACAAACACCAGAGTTTTAGTAGTATATAGATGAATCTGCACAGATTAGTTTTGGTCAAGGTTAATATTAGGATTATGCATTGCTTAGGCTAATTCAAAGGTAAAAGAAATAAATTTTTTTAAAAAACGCTAGACCTTTTCACTAGTTAAGATGTATGAAGAAAAGAAATGGACAGGAAAAGAAAAAGGTAAGGAAAAAACTGATGATCAAAGCTAGTGGTTAGACCAGTATGTGACTATGCGATTTCATGGCTACAACTTCATCTAAAAAGATTTCCAAGAATTTCAAAAATCTTGTACATATTTTATAGTCTTTGAATAAATAAAGATATTAGCCGACTGTGAATTTTGAATTTCTTCTGTAATCTAGGCAAAGCCACTAAATTTATTAGCCACACTAATTTAATATAAAGTGTGTCTGCCAGTTACCTTGGTTAGAAAATGTCTTCAGATTTTTGGACAAAATCATTTTTAGATCACAGGTAAAGTGCATTGTGCGTTCTTATAATATGGAAGTACAACATATGTTTGAATTATTTGCATTCATGTCTTGCATAGATAAATGCATCACAAAATTAAGAGTTGAGCTCTTAATTGAATATATACAAATGAACACACAAAGAAAGAGGCATACATACATCTGCGCAAATACATTAATGATGACTGAAATAATACTATTTGGCTAATAAGTTAAACGTCACACAATCACCCAAATATCTATCATGTAATTAATTGAATTATCTAAATGTAACCGGTGAATTTCATGATTAACCAACTGTTTGCTTATATTAGCCAAGTATCAGTATAGATGTAGGATGTATGAAATATATAAAATGAAAACCCTTTACTCTTCTTTCTTTTTCATGTTGGCTCCTTTAATATGAGGACACTGAAACCAGTTCCATCTCTGCCATTTACTCTAGGGAGTGTCATCAAATCTAGACCTACAGAAGTTTACTCTAGGAAATAAAATCTGGGAAATGAAAAAAAAAACATGGAGATTTGCCCCATGAATTAAGGGCCCATTATGCAAAGTTCTGCCCCATGGAAGACACGGAAACAGTCTATCAGTTCATGTTTAGATCCAAAATGATTTCTTGAAGATCTTCTAAATAGCTAGATAGTAAATTGTGGTGGGGGAGAAAATGACTAGGAGAGGAAAAAGGGAAACCAAATTTATTAACTCCACTGATCAAAGCCTTAACTGATAAGTCTAAGAATTTACTGAGAACCTCTAATGCAAATGAAGATAAGAACAAAAGTAAAAACTTGTTAGATATTTTCAGATTTTTTAAAAACAGGATATATATTAAACTCCTCTTGTAAAGTGATTTTATAAACCCTGGATATTATTTACCCATCAGACATTTTCTCTGCATGAGACTGAGCTAGACAAAGATGAATAGGTAGATAAAGAAACAGATATTATTTAGTTTTGCTGAGATTTTTGTTTTCTTAGTTCAGGTCCTCTAAGATGAATAAAAACCATAGGGATATATGATAGTTCCCTTTATGCATTTTTTATAAAGAATAAGAATTCTTGAGGACTGGCTACTGCTGATATAAGCCTCTCACTAAATAAGCAAAATGTTACTTCATGAAATGACTATTACCTTCTGTATTGTACTTCTAGGTCAGCTAATAACTATCATTCTCGGGATATCATATTGATATGAAGGAAACTTAATATTTGCCAGCGATATATGTTTCCTAAATTATTAATCAAATTGCTGCCTTCACTCTACAGTTCATTTTTCAGCCATTGTATTGCATCTTATTTTATCATCAGTGTGTCTGATCAAAGAAATTGCAAACCCAGGTTATTAATTTGGAAATTGCAAACCCAGGTTATTAATTTGGATAGAAATTGTTTCATTTCCCATGCAAATCCAATAGATAGAAAATGGATTGTTTTCCATCAGTGATTATTTAGTTCTGCAGAACAGGGAGCTGACATGGGCACAGAGGGATCTTTCTCTGCAATGCTTGGAGTGCTAGCATTTTTCACATGGTTTCAAAACTCTTCATCTAGTATTGATGAACATCCTGATTGACATTGTATTGATTCTTGCCTGCTTCTGAACTATCTATCCAAATTATCATTGGCCATATTGCCTTTCTATTATTCATTTCCTCAAGCTAATGAGAATATGTCCTACTTCCCAGGGATTCCCCCAGAGTATGCATTTGACAATTGATATTATAGAATTTTAATATGTCAGTGAAATTGAAATAACATAAACCAACACGTCCAAGGAACTAATATGTGCATAGGAGACTTTGCATATTCAAAGCACTTCTGGCCATAAAGTAAAAGATCTTCATTTACTTTATGAGAAGGAGTTCCCGTGGGGTTTTACTCTGCTAGCATGGAGGCTATAGGGGACAGTGCTTATTTCCATTTCAAGGGCCTTTTAGACACTTGTCTAAAGATGTTTCCTTGGTCATGTGGGCAGCATGACATCACAGAGCGCTGTTACCTTTCCACCAAAGTAGTACCTGTTTATCTACTTGCATTTATATGCTTTTGAACTGCTAGGTTAGCAGGAGAGTTTATGAATAAAGGCAACTTTTTGGGGGATTATTTTATTTTGAGATTTTCTCAGATCAGATTCCAGGTACATTGACCCAGGCAAAGTAGAAAACCATAAGGATTATAGAGCTGGGTTATATTATGGGGCCAGGTTATTTGAGAGACTGCTTCCTCCTGATTACACCTGTCCATCACATCATGTCCAGCAGGAGAGGTGTATTATGGGTCATATAAGGAGTTACATTTGACAGGATCCAGAAGACAGGCCTTTTTTGCCATGGTGTTTATCCTATGGAATTCCTCTCTAGGTGAGACTGGCTCCATCCTGATAGCTTTCCAGAAATCCCTCAATATGCACCTGTGTTAACTTGATGATCTCAGGGAAATGGAGATTTGTTGAAATGGAAATTTGTCTATAACATGAAGATGGTCTCTTCTAGTCTTTTTAAATAATAATGCTTGCATTATTGAGTGTTGTAATGTTTGTTTTATGGTTTACTTTTATTGTACACTGCCCAAGGTCATATTCTGTGAGGTGGGTGGCTATATCAATAGGAGGAATCAATGAATGAAAGTTGCAAAGAAATGTCTTGCAGGTTTTTGCCCCATATTAATTATTAGAAGAATACTAGCTATTTGGTGGTCAATCTTTGAGGGACTGGTGTTTTCTTTGTTTTTTCTATAGTTTAAAGTCACAGAAATCATTTCAGACCCTTAAAGACGGTCTTCAATTTCCAAGTATTTTCCCTTCTTAAAATGGTGGGAAATGGCATTAGCAATATTCAGCAGTTAAAATAGTTAAATTTTAAGAAGCACTTTCATACCCACAAAAATTAAGCTGCTTATGGACTACTGCAAGGTCAGTCTTGTGAAGAAAGAAACATTTCTCTTGTCTTTCTAACTTAATAATGACTGAGCCATAGTGATTTAAAATGAGCAGCCAAGTAGACATATGTGCTTAAGTTGCTTAAAAAGCTAAAATGCCAAGATGGAAAAAAATGGTTTTCTTCTGGCACTTTGAGAATAAACAATAACACTGTTTCCTTAAAAGCATATTTCTTAATCAGAGTACCTCTGTTGAGAAACCTTTTCCTCTAGTTTGCACTTAATCAAGTGAGGACACTGGCAATGATTTAAATGCACTCTTTGCTATGGAAGTAAATGCGTGTTTAGATCAGAAGACAATCTCTTCTGCAAATGTTGTTGAACTGTAACTATCAAATCCTCAGCTATTATGGTCAGTGATGTAGACTCTCACAGAAAGAAGGATGGATGTAGCTAAAATCTCTATTTCTGTTGTATTCCAGGCAGTGGTAGCCATAACCAGTAGCCGAGTTTCTGAATTAATGGGAATTCAGAATTAGATTTTATACCTAGATTTATACCTAAAAGATTATACATTTTGGGCTCAGAAAAGTAGACTTGGATTTTCTCTTATCCATAGCCTTCATAGTGTCTGTTGAAGACAGATGGTTATTTACATTCTCTGCATTTCTGCTCTCACGTTCAAATCAGTTCCCCAAGTGAGCATGAACTTTTCTACTGATGAGTTGTAGCAGAAACAATATTTCTACAAGATTGGCAGGGCCATAAATTCTCCATGCTTGCTTTAGATTATTGTTTGTCACTACTGTTTTGATCTCTGCGTGTAGTTAGAATCTATTGCCATGCGATGGAAGTAAAATACTGTGGTATCAAGAGTATATTTGTTTTTCTCTGGAGTAATTTATTATTTGCTTGTTTGTTACTGGAGATGCATTTCTAATTTTATTTTTCCTTCAAATTTTCTGAATACTGAGAAAGGTCACCAAAAAAGTTAATTGGGAATGAAAAAAAGAAGACGTTTGATAATAAACTACCTGGGACATGTTGCAGTTGCTCACCCTAAATATTGAGACAAAGCCACAACTTATGCTTATCTTGTCCTCTGTTCCTGTCTGAGTTCTCTCTAAGGTTGTTTCTAAATAAATTGTACCAATCCAAAATAATTAGCAGGCTCTTCCATATTTTACTTCTTAACTGGAACAAGCAAATAGAAAAAAAAATGACAGGAAAATACAGAAGAGTTTCAAGAAGAAAAATATGACTTTTGGAAGCTTTACAAAATGCCACAATGAGGCAAAACAATTGCACAGTTTTAAAAAGAGCTGAATGGTCAGCCAATCAAAAATTATGTAGACTAGATGCAGTGAACCAGTCAATTTCCATCAATCCTAGCCCATTGGCAAAGGAATAAAAGCATACAAAACATCTGGATTAAACCAGGTTGTCCTTCTTTTATGGACAATCAGATATGATGCATTTGTTCTTTATAGGACAACATAACTTAAAAGTGCATAAAACTGTAGAAGAAGAACATGGGGTCCATGAAACATTGAAGAAGATCTATTTACTCACTCTGGTTTCCAGTAACAAAAGATTCCTACTGAAAGATGAATAAAGAAATGAAATAAATATAGCAAATATGCTGTGGACACTGCATCTAAAGCAAGCAATTTTAGGTCGATGGCTTCAATGATTTTTTATCTCCTTCAACTGGGTCTGTATGTAAATTTACCTATTGAAATCTGCCTTTGTGGTAAATAGCATTTCAATAATAGGCTTATCTGAACTATTGAAGCATGAAAGGCAGAAGCTCTTGCTAATCACAGACTAACAATTGGAACTCTGCCTTTTATGAACAAGCACCTCTAATAAACTGTAGAGCATTTCAAAGAAACTGCCAGTCTTATTTCATTGCAGCTTAAAAGGTCCCTTGAATTCTGTCAAAGTCCCAAACAGAAAAGCAAACAGAGCTTAAAAACAAAAACCAACAAAACTTTACTTTAAACCTCCTCAATCTGGATGCTGCCAAACAGGCAAAGAACATCACCTTTGGTTTGTAGCAAGAGTTGGCTGAGAAATACGGGTTCAGAGGTGTCATTAGATAGGAAGTAACACCGGCTAGTAGGGAGGAGCTGTAATCTCTTTGGCAAGGCAAACTCATGATGAAGAACTACAGGTAACAGCTTTATACTAATGAGATATGGACTGGAGCAAGTCTGCTATAATTTCCAAAAGACTGCTTAGAGCAGTTCAGTGTTCCCATCTCTTTATTTCTCCATCCTTTTTATTTCAGTCTTCACTTCTGGTAATCATCTGCTTCCAGTGTATTCACATTTCCTGCCCAGGACTTAATCAGGCATAGCAATAAGACTCATTTATTTCATTCCCTGAAGGATGTGCTCAACAATTCTTTTATTTCACCAAGGTATAACAAACCTCGATGTCCTGTTACATAATGCTCTTTAACAGGTCTTTGCAAGGTGACGTACAGTAGATTCACCTTGTTGAAGAGTGAATCTCTTCACAGTTGAAGAGCTGTGCACTGTAAGGGGGACTTAATTGGCTTCATCAAAGCCAAGAGGCATTACGATTTGCCTCCATGAAACAAGAAAGCATGGTGGATTTGCTTCACCCTTGGGAGGCCATGTTGGTTTGTGAAACAACTTGGAGGAAGTGTTTCATTTGAATCTTCACCAAAGTATCACTCTGAAGATTCGCACAATCCTCTTCATTACAGTCTGGTAAATTAGTATCCTTCTGTAAAAGTTGAATATGTTAAATTTCATATTTTGTTTCCTAGTACTTATCAATATTTTTCTTAGAGTTCAAGTATATCGTCATTCGGAATGTGAGTTAAACTGCTAAATAATTTTATGATTTGCTGGCTAGTTCAGTGGCATTGGAAACTACAGGCAGTCTCTGACTTTTGGGTATCTCAGATGTCCATAAACATTGGTTGAGATTGATCTTAGCCTTTGCCTGTCTAGCACAATCTGCAGAAATCAACATGCTGTCTTTTGGATTGTCCCTTTGAAATCAACTCTACATTTACTCTCAGATCCAAGAATTCACTTAATCAGATAATTTATAATTATCTAAATTAGATTAACTTTATTACTTTTATTTGGAATTCTCTGTGTTGTTGCTTTTCCTGTTCTTCCCATTTTTTCCCCTTCTTCCTCCTCTTTTTTGAATTGAGGTCCTTGACAGAATGACTTAGAATACTCCAGACTGGCAGACTAAAATGTAACAGAAATTCAATTTGATTAATGATAACCTTTTACAAGTTATTTAATTTGTGAAGGAGACCTTTGGAATAACACTGTACTCTACCAACAGAAAAAGTCTACTCCCCATTCTAGATCCACAGAGCACATATTTTCAGGTTCACCTCAAATATCCCCTCTGAATTTTATCCGTTCACGATATGCCTGAACTAAATGTGCAGTATTCAACTCAGCTACCATTTCTGAACAAAAAAAGCAAAAATAAAAATGGCCTCTTTTTTTGATTTCTCATTAATGATCTTTGCCTCACTCATTCCACCCTCCCACTCAGTTTCATGCACATATGGAAGGAAAGCTGCAACAGCATTTTATAAACTACATATAAAACCTAAGAGTTTATCAAATATTTGAATTGCCTTCTACAATGGTTTGCGGGAAAGACATTGGGCCATGGGTGAAGAGATGCTGCTTAGGGAGTGGTCAGATAAGAGACAGCATAGCCCACAGTTGGATAGTGAATGGGGCAAGAGACTTAGAAGAGACTTTCCCTTGTTTCTTGGGCTGTAATGAAGACATCAGAAGAACTGTACTTTTAGACTTGCAAGGTTCTGTTAATGTAGCTTTACAGTGAAGTAGAATGAGCTTTTTTTGTCATATTTTCTATCTAGTCTCTCTAATAAAGGTGACACCATCAGATCTCTCTAAAGGGATTCCAAAGCACTTGCCCAGGTCTTACACTTAATCAAATCATCCCTTCAAAAACTGATGTCAGTGTTGAGATAAAACTGTCATAATAGTTGCAATTACCCACATATTTCCTATTTCTTCCTCTCTTCCTTTCTTTTCCCTGCAATTGTTTCTTTTGTTTTTGACTGTAAGTCTCTTGGGAACAGAGATCTCTCTATGTTGCCTATGTGCCTGGAACATTAATGTCATACTGTATGTAATAAATTAGCTATATAGCATCAATATAGCATTGTTCTGCTTAATATATATCTACTTCTATATAACTATGTATTTCATATGGCCAGTTGAAAAGACATAATTGTAATGCACAATCTACATTCTTAATAATGCATGTATCCTGCATGAAAAATTCATAAGACTTATTGGTTAATAACTCCAGGAATTTATCTATTTAAAATATTTATTAATGCTGGGCAGAGAAATTGTCCTGCATTGTTCTTATCAGTTCTTATTCAATTGGATAAAATTTTACTAATTTGCTTAGTAATTCTTTTGGGGGATAAGAGCATTTCAAAAAATTCTCATGGGTGAAATATGTTGTTCTAAGTTACCAAGTGTGTCTGAATATCCTGCTTTCCATTTCTCAAAAGGGCTTTAGATTCTCTGTCTCTGATATTTCAAGTAAATCTCAAGGAAAAACATCGAACTGAACTTTTCCTATGGGGCTTTTTCAGTGGTGATTTTGCATTCAATGGAAGTGCTATTCTTCCCTTGGGAAATTCTTGGCCAAACTTTTCCTTCCTTGGAGAAGTTCAAAGAAATCATCCTCCCAATTTTTTTCACCTAAATATTTGATAAAGAATTTCAAAAGATTATTTACACCTATCTTTAATATTTATTACAGAAAATACAAATCACAAAAATGCCAAAATAATGGTAAGTGTGCCATGATGTCATAACACTGCCTTCCTTTGCAGATGCCCAGGAAAATCTCTTATCATGAGAAGCCTCCTCAAATGGTCTGCAAACATATCACAGATATGTTTGGAACATTATATATAATATTATTATATAATGGAACAATATGGAAATATACTGTAATGAGTGGTCAAGTGCTAAAATAAAAGAAAGTAAATTATCTTTTTGATTGATAAAATATTACTGATAGTTCCTCAAAAACAATATTACCATTTTTTAATTATAGTACACAATCATGAACACATTAATATCTGGCATTACTACAGTAGAATTTTGTTTTAAGTGTATGTTTGCCGCAATATATACTGTTTACCTAATCTAATATTTTATTCTGAACGCACATTTCAAGTATTTATTTTTTTATTTTTCTATTTAATTGCAGCCAACTATGTTTAGGCTCCATCCTTCTGATTACTAATTTTCAATTCCAGTACACATTAGCCTCTTGCTTCCAAGTTGTTAAACATTTCCTCGTGATTGATTTTTTAAAAGATATTTCCCCTTACTTTCAATGGGGAAAGTCATATCTTCAATGCCAACAAACAAATTAAATGTAAGTCTGCACAATATATGATCCTATATATATTTACCACAAAGTCATCTTTATTTAGTTCAATGGGCTTGCCTCCAGGTATCAGATTCAATGACCTGGAATATAAATTACTTCTAAATAAAAACAACAGGATTCAATTCTGTGTATTAAGCCATTTTGTTTTTTAAGTTCTAGCATTACCATTATATCCCTGAAAATATGGCTCAAGTTCCAGATTTCAAGTGAAACCTTCTGTGTGCATATGCAGCACTACATCCATTGCATTAAACAGAGCTGTGGATAATAGTTAAACATGAAAATAATAGGAACTGTAAAACATGATTCTTAGGATAACCAAGATGGATGCAATCTACCATAAAGTTGGAGAATATACTGTATAATTCCTATTCATCAAAATTTTATTTCACTGTGCAGAAAAAAGAGTGACCACCTAGTTCACAATATAGTTAATGTAAACACTTGCCTGTTCATGTTTTTGCCTCTTCCTGCTTTTGCCTACCTTTTGTACTACTTGGACAGGTAATTAAGTACGGATATTGAAGTTTAATAAATAAACATCAGGCTGGTTTTTTTTTCCGATTGAGTGTGTATGCTTGCTCTGATCTCAATATAGGAATGGATAGAGAATGTACTTTGCACAAATAAATTAAAAATTTCCCATAATAATGTTCCAACAAAAGTTCAAAGGAAATATGGTTAAGCTACAATTATTTATGTAAACCTTAATGGACATGCCCCCCAGCGAGGCACCACCTTGCTGTGGTTGGGGGGCTTGTGTGCTCTGAAGAAGATGAGAGCTCTGCCAGAG
>JANHZU010005513.1:43446-68877 GCA_032468055.1 Acrochordus granulatus | reverse complement strand
CCCTTCCTCCCCATCTTCAAAACCGAACATACCAAAAAATTTAAAAAATGTGGAATCCTGGCTACCTGGTGGGCCAATCAGGATTAAGGTAAGAGATTGAAGAAAGGAAGGGAAGATGAATGGAAAGGAATGTGAGAGCGAGCCCACGTTGATTATCAGAAGATAGAAGGCAAGTCTGCTTGAATTCCCTAGTGTGTGGACTTCAAATCCCAGAATTCCACAGCCAGCATAGCTACTGATAAGAATTCTGGGAACTGAAGTCCACTACCTGAAAGTTGGTAAGGTCAATCTGTATTGATCCCAGATGAGCATTAAAAAGAGTTGGCCGAGAACTGCGTAGCTTTTGCTTCTTGAAAGTGCGTGTGATGGGTCGGGAGCACCTCTTGATTCCTTTTACACCCACCCCATGCAGTATGGGAAGTGAGGCCAACTGAGATGGAGTTCCCAGGATAGTCTTGCTTTTATGGGTTTGTCTGTATTGCGGACGAGGGCATTTAGCACTCTTCCCAGTAATATTCAGAGGACAGAGATGGCTGGGGTGGGGTGGGGTGGGGTAGGTGCTTTTTTCCCATTGTTCCTTTCAGGTTTAATCCTCCCTCCCTTTCTGATTTAACGGATTGGGTTCTAATTCTCTTGCCTCTTGTTGACTTCTTAGACTGCACCGTTGAGATCTCTTCCTCCCCCTTCCAAAAAGACCCACTGTGTTCTTCTTCCTTCTCCCCCAGGGCTGCCTGACTCCCATCCGACCTGCAGATTCGGGAGAGAAGCGCCTGCAAGGTCCTCCTGTGTCAGTTGCCAAAGGACAACCATTAATCCCCTCTGCCATGCCAAAGCCTGCAACAGGCACCAGGTTGGTTGGCAACTTTGGGCTTCCTCTTGCATCTTCTCTTCCCCAACTGGCATCTCCTGCCTGTTTTTTTGGGTGACTCGAATGCCTGCTGGTATTCTCCATGTTTGGCTGAGTCTCTGGCTGGACTTCAGAAAATTTGCTTGACTGCTCCAAGGATAAAAAGAAGAAAATCTTGGTTTCTTTCTGGCCTAACTGCCCTGCAGGGGTAGCACTTGACTGCACCGTCTGTCCCAAACTGTAGATTTTTGTCCTTCTGGCTCAGAATGTGAGCTGTGGCAATCTCTTCTCCTGGTCGCTAGACTATACAGTGTTCCTTCATATTTAGCTTCTGGTTTATTGAGTTCATCTCCCCTTTTTTTGATATAGGTAGTCCTCGACTTACAGACACAATTGGGACTGGAACTTCCATTGCTAAGCTAGGCGGTTGTTAAGTGAGTCGGGCCAGATTTTTTGACCTTTTTTGCCACAGCTGTTAAGTAAAGCACTAAGTGAATCATGCAGTCATTAAGCAAATCCATCTTCCCCCATGGACTTTGCTTGTTGAAAGCTGACTGGGAAGGTCATACATGTCAATCATGTGACCCCAGGATGCTGTAACTGTTGTAAATACATGCCGGTGCCAGTTCCCAAGCGTCTGAATCTTGGGGGATACCGCAATGGTTGAAGTGCAAGGACTGGTCGCAAATCACATTTTTCACTGCTGTTGTAACTTTGAAATGGTTGCTAAAGAATGGTTGTAAGTTGAGGACGACCTGTACTTGGTTTGGGGCTCTTTTACCTTTGGTAGAAGGGACGGCTCTGGCACTTCAGTCGATGCCACCTTTGGAGGTCCCCCACTTCTGGGCCTGTTCCTTTCTCTCAATGGCCTTTCTCTCTGCCTCCTTCCAGGAAGCCACGTGGCGAAGCCAAGAAATGCCGCAAAGTCTATGGGATGGAGAACCGCAACATGTGGTGCACGGCCTGTCGTTGGAAGAAAGCGTGCCAGCGGTTTGTCGATTGAGCTTCGGGAGGCCTGGCCGCACTGCCCTCCGTCTGCATTGCGTGTTTTGCACTTCTGTGCCTCCCAGCCTGTTCTCCTTTCACCGTCTGCCCCTTCCCTGCCAACCCCACCCTCCTCCAAGCTGGGGGCTCCCCTCTGTGCCTTGGCTCAGGAAACAGGGATCTCTGGGATGAACCAAGTCGGTGGACCCTTTGCAAAAGGAAGGCAAGACCCCCTCGCCCTCTCCGGCAGGTCGAAGCACCGTCTGGGGGCTTCTGAAACTTCTGGGCCTCTCTTTTCATCCAGGGATACCTGCCAATCCAGCCTCCGTTGGATTTACCTGCATCCACATATGTGAAAATTAAGCCATTGCCTGTCTTTCTATGGGTGTTTTTTGTTTTGGAAATAAGCTATGTTTCTCGCCCGTCCCCTTTTCTTTACCTCCTGCTTTGGGTCTCCCGACCTGTTTGAGAGAAGAGGGCCTTGAAATGTAGAGAGCTGAGCTGAGATGTGAAGCCAGAGCTGATGGGCCACATTTTTTTGATATCTGTCCTGTAATTTTCCCTCCCTCTGTAAGCTTTGGCTCTTCAAAGAGCAGAGGACAAAGCAGGCATTGGAAGGAAAGGAAACGTACTTTGCTTTGTCTCTTATTCACTTCCTTCACTTGCTTTCATTTGCTAACTGCAGCAGGCTTCTCCAAAAAAGGACTCTTTTTTTTTCTTGATTTAAATTTAATTTGGACGCTGAGTATCCAGCCTAAGAGATGGATATGACTCACATGGGGGGAAAAAAGTAGTTGAATGTCAGTGGAAGCTGAAACGTCTTTCTGCTTTCTATCACTTTTCCTTCTCGAGGAGTTTTCTACTTCTTTAATTCCCACCACCTCCTGAAATATTCCCTCCCCAGTGGTATCTGCAGAAGAAGGCTCTATTATAGGAAATATTCATACTTTGCAGTCTGTTTTGAGAACCATCTCCTGGTGAATCAAAGTGTTAAGTCTCTTGCAAACAACAAGCTACGCGCTGGAAATGTAGCCTGACCAATGACCTGGATTGAATTTGCATCAAAGCTCACTCTGATAGCACAGAGGAATGCTTCCCTTTGCTGATTGTTCTTATGTGCAATCCCTGTTTTTTTTTTAACATTTTTCACATTGGGTGGGAATATGGAGAGGGTTCTATCCGCTGCCACGGATTTTCCCTTGATGCTGGGTCCGAGCAGCAAAGCTGATACAGCAGGGGTCAAACTTTGCTCCCTGCAATTCCATTCCCCTCAAAAAAAAAATCCAGCTCAAAAATAAATTTTGGAATCAGGATGTTTTTTTAAAAAATCCATCGTTGAGAAAGGTTGATAAATGTTGAACTTTGGGGGTGGGTTTAGCTTTGGTTTTCCATTTCTACTGGTCTGAAATTGTGGCTCCTTTGAGCAGGATTGGTGTCTCCTGTCTGTATTGGTGGCAGCTTGAGGGATTTGGAGGACAAGTTTCAGAATCTAGCATTTGTTTTGCTGGTTTTGTGCTTTAAACTCACCAGATGGCGGCACTGTAAGAACTGCAGGACTCTTTCTAGCTGAATGTTTCTCAGCCTTGGGGAGTCTAACAAGAGTGGACTTCAACTCCCCGAATTCCACAGCAATTCTGGGAGTTGAAGTCCACCTATCATAAAATGGCTAAAGCTGAGAAACACTGCTCTAGACCATTGCATGTGGCTTTCAACAAAATCTATCCGTGCGCCTTTCAGTCCTTGTATAAATTGACCCAAGGTGAATTCTATGTAAGTTTCCCCCCCCTTTATATCTTTGGAGATAGGGGCTCATGAAGAACGATTCCTGGAATTTTACAAGTCTTGCACACGTACAACGTGCGTCTTTTCCACTGTTCAGATTCCCCCCATCTCCATTAGTGTTTAACTAGGTTGCCTTTAAACATGAGAACCGGAGCCCCAACGTCAGTTCTGCTCTCCGGGCGAATTCCATCACCGTTTAACATTACAGTCTGTTTCCGTGCACGCTGACCCTGCTTGTTCTTAAGGCACCTTGTTGCACATGGAGATGCTTTGTTGGCGCAAACAGATTCTATCTGCAAGAAAAGAAAAGGGGATCTTGGTCACGTTTGGTGGATATTTGTGGAAATAACTGATTTGGAAGAACCGCGATTGAAAGAGGGGTCTTAGACCAAATGGCCCAGGAGATCGTCTTGGTGAAATGACAGTCATTATTCACGAGCGTTTGTGCAACCATCCGATTGTGCACACTCGCCAAGCCTTAGAATGTTGGAAAACGAGACTGCTGGAAAAAAAGGCACCCCCGGATGTCCACTCTTTGCACTATATCAAAACTGCACAGGGGTTTTTAACTTTCCTCCTTCTCAATTTTGTATTCTGTTTGAGAAATCAAATATTAGCTGGATTGGTATTTTACTCATAGCCTTCTCCTGTGTGGAAGATTGATTTCTGCGTGTTTTGGGTGTGGGTGGGAGAGAGACTCTCCTTTCTGTTTTTAAGACACTGCGCTGGGTGTGTCTTCAAGTCTTGTAAAGGACAGGTTTCCGAGAAAGCATTAAACTTTTTAAAACCTCCCTCTCTAAAGGTAATTTTTTCCCCCGCTGGGTGTCCTCTGGAGGTGCTGCCGTGCTCCCAACCCACCTGGAGAACCCCAGATTGGGAAAGGCTGCATTAAGCAAGTTACCGATAAATGCATTTACCGACTGCGGAGTCCTAGGTGCTCTCTGAATTTGATTGTTTTTCTGCAGACATTTCATGACCAAATTAGGTAATATCATCAGGGCACTCGTGATGTTACTTAGTTTGGTCAAGAAATGTCTGCAGGAAAACAGTCAAGTTTAGAGAGCACCTAGGACTCCACAGTTCAACCCTGAGCTACAAATACGTTCTGTTGGCAGTTACCTATAAATGCAGTACTTCCCTTCTTTCCTCCCCCCTCCAATTTATTTTTAAAGCTTTGCTCTGCAGTCTGGCAGCTGCAACAGAGTGGGCAAAGTCCTTCAGCCATGATTGTTAATTTTGAAGATAATGAACTCTTCCTCCTGGTCTGCGTCCAAAGTGGCTTTTTTGAGGGCTCACCCATCATCCTATTGCAAAGCTATTTAGCAGTGTCTCCTATCAAATGCAGGGGAATGTATTTCTGGGAAAAAGTTGGGCTTGCTCTACATTGCAAGGATGTGTAATGAGTGAACAAATTTCTTTTTTTGTTAATTCAAGAAGCTTTCTATGTATACTTACCCAGACGTGCACACACATGCATACTTTTGAATTGGTAAAAAAAAAATACAGATTATTATTTTTAACTGTATGATTCTTGTAGGCTTTACCACATGATCGTTTGCCCAGTTGGATTTATACTTAGAGCCAAGCCTTATTACTACTCGGTGTGTTCCTAATTGCATGTTATTTGCAGCTAATCTCCAAATCGTTGGTCAATTTTGAGTCATTTTTACTTAAGATTCAAATATCAAAGCAAGGGCTCAGAACATAAGTGTGGAATTTTCGGCAAGCAAATAATAATGCCTTGATACGTAACACTGAGTATGGCAAGGGGGAAAAAAACTAGATTGGCTAGATTTTAAATGTCCAGGGATTTTTGTAGGATAGCACACGGTTGCCGATAGGCGTACGCATGCAACCCCCCCTTTGCTTCATTTGCAGTTTGATGCCCCTATAAAGTCATGTAATTCAATAGCAGCTACTCTTAAATGGTTTGCCATTCTTCTGGTGGGAGATAGAGCTGCCCGTGAATTCAGGATTCTGTGTCAGTATAGAAACACAATTCATTCCTAAAACACCTTTGAATTTCTGTATTTCAATCCTGAACAACTTGGCTTGGACATCTGGTGGGCAGCAAACTAAAAATTATCTCCTGATTTTTCCAGGTATGACTTAGGCCTTCCATCATAGAGGTATAACTAGTTCCAGTGGCTACAGTGCTGCATTAGGACAATACAGGTAATCCTCGACTTAAATCACAATTGGGACTAGAATTTCCATTACTAAGCAAGGCGGTTGTGTCACATTTGATTTTATGACCTTTTTTGCCTTGGTTGTTAAGCGAATCGCTGCAGGTGTTCAACGAATAATGCGGTTGTTAAGTGAATGCAGCTTCCCCATTAAATTTGCTTGTTGAAAGCTGGCTGGGAAGGACACAAAGGTGTTCTCATGATCCTGGGACACTGCAGCTGTCGTAAATACATGCCAGTTGCCAAGCATCTGAATTGTGATCATGTGACCATGGGGATGTAAATATGAGGACCAGTCATAAGTCACTTGTCAGTGTTGTAACTTTGAATGATCGCTAAACAAATGGTTGTAAGTCGAGGAGTACCTGTACTTTCAAATGTGGGGAACTGTTGAAATACTTTTGCCTCCCCTTCTGTACATTCTTAATTTTAGAAGGGAATCCATGCTTGTTCTAAACTTGCAAGCTGCATTTTGGGGGGGGTATTTTACAAAAATTTACTTCTGTAACAGGTGAAGTTTTTTTTCCACAGAAAGTTGAGATAGTAAATTGAATTGCTGAAAAGAAATGTGCGCAATTCTTTAAAAACCTTGGCAATGTTTTGAAATGGATACAGGATTTACCACTATAATGAAGTCAGAATTATGATTATAAGTCATGCTGACTGTTAAGTCACCATGTGACTGATCTGACTTTATGACATTTTTTTGGCTGAGGTTATAAAGTGAATGCCATGGTCACCCAGTGAACCAGTTGTACGCAACAGACATTTTTTTGCTGAAACCATAAGTAAACACGTTTCCAATAAACTTCATAAATCATGACCACGGGATGCTGGAAATTGCCATATGTGCAGGTCCATTATCGAGCTCCCAAAATACAATCATATAACCCCAGGAGGTGGGGGAGCAGACATCAGAACTTCAAATTCAGATTGTAAGTACTTTTTGGGGGCTCATTGTACCTTTGGTCGCTAAGCAACCAGTTGTTAAGTGAGGACTACTTGTACTTAAAAGTGTTGAGCCTCTGCTAATATTTTACTAGTACGGTCGTTTGCCGGCATAATATGAGTTCAATTAAATTTGGTAGAGTTTATTCCCAGATAAGTACAGTATATAGTTGCGTCTTATAAATAGTTCTTGAGTCAAGATTCAGTAGTGCGACTGACTGTTCTGCAGTGGCAGGAAAGATTGTAGCTGTTTCTTAAACTGATGATTTCTCCAAGTAAATTTATCATAGGAACAGAGACCACAGGAAATCGATTAGCCATTTCTATTAAAAATGGAAGGAGAGTTATTCCAGCCCCTGGGGAGTAGTTTCCTTCACTATTTTGAGTCTTTCAGATGTATAGATTTAAGCTCCCAGAATTCTTGGGGATAATCATGCTGGTTGGAGAATGTTGGGAGCTGAAGTCCAGAGATGTGTATAAGAAGTCCTTAGAGGGTTAATCTAGGCTAACCTTGTTGGAGGGCTGACTATCTCTGAGAGGTGCCCATCCAACTGTGGTTTGAAGGATGACTTGCCCCTTCATGTGACAGCCTCTTCCACTGGCAGTTAATTTGACTTGCCCATCATGGAGAGAATGTTGTTGGCTGTTAATATGATCGGAGAGGACTGATTTGTCCCCATATAATGGCAAATAAACTAGGAAAAAGGGAGATGATAATGTGAATCTGCTCAGAACTTCCTGTTGCCGACATGGATAACTGCAGTGAGAACCTCTAGATTGAAAGATATGGGTATTCACACTACCATGATTCTTCCCAAATATGAACTGAAAATTCTATATTCTCATAGTTTTTTTGAAAGGAATTACCAAGGAAAAGTTATCCCCACCAACACTGCACGTCAGCCTACTGTATATATACAGGGAGCAAATCCCACACTCGAACTGATAATGTTCCCTAGTTGGGTCAGGAAACATCTGCAAGCCAACAACCAAGCTCGGAGAGCACCAAGAATTCCACATCTTAGTTTCAAGGCTCCGGGAATTATGAAAATAAATACAGTGAAATTGTAGCGCTGATAAATTTTAGCAATGTCCTGATTTATTGAAATAGACTGAGGTTTGCATATGCACTGAAGTTAATCTCATGGCAAAATGTAACCAGACAGGCAGATAATGCAATGCCTAGACCAATGTTTCTCAATCTTGACAGCTTTAAGAGATGTGGACTTCAACTTCTGGGAGTGGAAATCCATATCTCTTAAAATTGCCAAGATTGAGAAACACTATCTTAAACATACAAGGAGGAATAAAATAGTTTAAAAAATAAACTCAGGTTACTTGAGCTGTGGAGAAAGAAAATCAATACAAATGCATGTTTCCCCAAGACATATGGGCACTAAAATCTTTTGTCCCCCCATCTCCCCAATATTAAACATTGCCAATACAAACACAAGTTTATAATAATATATAAAGTCAGTATAATATAGAATATTCTCAGGAAAAAAAATCAGTGCTTAAACACTCTCCTTGTTTGCTTCAGTAGACAGAGCTAAAAGCACGCTGAAAAATAAATATATTTATTAAAGCACACGCCCACAGTACCCCTTATTCGGAAGCAATCTTTTAAAAAAGGCAGAAATTCAAATCATAATCATGAAAAAACAAAAAACACCAGTATGGCTTTTTTTCACCAACAGTTATGTTGTCACAGAATGAAATAAAATACTATTGCATTCCCCCCGCCCCGTTTTTGCATTTTTTTAAAAATGGGAATTTTAAGTCTCTGGCATTTTAACAAAGGAAGAGGCTGTGCAAACATGGAAGCATGGAAATGATCCTCAGAAGGGTTACGTGATTGAGCCCGCAAGCACTAACTTCAGAGGGAAAAACCCAGTCGTACCTGCTTTAGACATCCGGATGACTTTTTTCCGTGCTTTGTCTCTGAATGAGCTACGGTGAATTGAACTAAGCCAGTTTCTCTCTAAGTTATCCACAAAGGTGTTCCAGGATTTCTGGCCAAAGTTTTACCAGCTCTTCCTACAATACCAGGGATTGAACGGGATTCTTCTGCAAACAAGATTCAGCTACATCCGTCTCCTGATTTTTGTAGCAATTGCTTCAAAGTTCCTGGTACAAATACACATATCGATGTTTCTTACAGATCTGTTGACGAAGGTGCACAAGCCATTTGGGACAGGGTCCATCACCTGAAAGAAGATCCTAGAAAATCACCAACTGGCTTCTCTTCCCTTTTCAAAGTCCTGTGCAGGGGTGAGGCTTCGTTGTGAAAAATGAGAGTTGTGGTTTAAAGCCCGCAGGAGAGGATGCTAGTTCCCTCCCTGCCCTGGGTCAAGATGGGAAAGAAAATCAACACTAATGATATCTGAAACTGGAAGGAAATTCACCCGGTGAAGGCATACAGACATAGTTCCCCACGATGGTCTTTGTTCCTTTAAAATGCTGGATACTTCTGAAAGCTTGGAAGTATTTGAGCAAATGTTTTAAAAACATAATTCCTGGGAAAACATTTTCATAATCTGGTGATTCCCAAAATAAAATCAAATAGATTTTTACAGACATTAAATCCCTGACAGTTGCAACATTTTCTTTCTTGAAAATCCAGCTTGCTATCCCTTATAAGGGGGATAAACATAGTTCGTCAATACAGAAACTACTTTTTACGCAGAAGTCTTGTTGATAGTTGCTCCAAGAACCAAGGGAAAAATGTTGCCAGTTGGAATGATTATGTCTAATTCAGTAAAATATCATTATTGCTTATTTTCCCTGTTCTTGCATTTTTTTTAAATGGGAGTTTAATTCTGTGGCATTTTAACAAAAGAACCTGTGCAAGTGTGGAAATGGACATCATCAGGACCAGCCCAGGTTTTATCAGAAGACTGCTATGATGGCTTCATGTGTTCAAAGTTGCATGGAATCTAGTTTTGAAAAAATAGTACCCCTCCAAAAAAAAGAAAGCTGTTCACAAAATGAACGGAGGAACTGCCATAGTTAGTTAGTCAGAACATTTCTTTTTAGGTGCCATCTTTCAGATGGTTGACTGCAAAATACTCCCAGTGCTTATTGCATTGAAATATGCAGGAAATGCTTTCACTTAATTGTGTTTAATGCTGGGTGTAAGGAGAACCTGTAAGGCTTCACTGGTAGGCTCTTCATGTCGACTGATATGGGGTTTTTATGAAGATGTAAATTGCATGTTATGATCCTACCTGGGAGCAGTGGTGGGGAGATCATAGCATAGCCTCTTGGCACCTAACCAGGACAAAGCCAAGATGTTTAGCAAAAAGACCGTAATGCCCTTTTCTGACATCATGAAGATGATTGAACTATGGGTGTGAGAGTTTCTCTTAGCATAGTTGAGATAGCAGTCTAATTTAAGGATTTTGGGATCAACTGTACAGCATATAAGAAACAGCCAGAGACTGTTAGTGCTCTCCAGTTGAATCTACCCCCTGAATATGCCATCAAAAGAAATGGCCTAATGACAGAGCCAGCCTTGTGGGTCACATCCACCCATGCTTCCTCTCATGTAGGTTTTCCTGACCTGGGCAAACCCTGCTCTAATGCTTGGCAAAGAAGTACTGTAGCACCCATCAATGCCTTGCATCAATTTTTCAAGTCACTTTGACTGGATACATTTCTTCTGTGCCATGGCTTGCTATTGAATGATCTATAACTGGCCATAAAGTAGACTGCAAACAGTACCTGACACTTTTCTATTTGGTCCCACTAACCAAACCTGGCCATAATTGCTGAAAATTGGTGGCAAGGTTTCCAGGCATTTTGAAGCATGGAACACACAAAAGTAAAGTGCAAGTCCTGAAACACCTGGCTATAGTTTAAAAAATAAAGAAAACACCTCAAAACCACGCGTAAGAATTATTTATCCAAAATGGTTCTCAGCTATAAATCCATGCTTACAAACTACAATGGCTGGCTTTACACAAAATGTAAGTTTAGCACCACATGTCAGCCCAGCTTTTGACTTTCTCTGGTATTTTGCCATTATTCTCTGCAGATTAGCATAACTGCTAAAACCTCAAACATTCCTGGCTAGTTTGCAAAACAAAGCCTCTGTCTCAGTCAAATCTGCAACAAGCCCATTGAGCATTAGAATTGCACAAGATTGATAAACTCTATTCTAGAAGTTAGCAAAGCAACTCACAATGCCTCCTAGGTAGAATCCAATGAGATGGACAAAAGTTGTGCAACATGGTTTATGCTGTACAACAGTTAGGCTTCCTTATTCAGAAATTCCCATGATGTAAGCAGCTTTTCCAACAGCTGTCTATTCATGGAATATAAAACACAGGCATACCCGGTAGCTCGATGCCAAGCAATTCAACCCAGGTTTCAGGTTTGCCACAGAATTTGGTGCCTACAATGTAGAATTATACAGTTCTATAGAACTGTAGTTTGTCATTGAGTTTGTCCTTTGTACATCTATAACTGGTTTGGTGCAGCAATCATGTTGGACAGGTACAATCTCCAATGACCAGGACTGCAGAAAGAATAATTGCAGCCAGCCTGCCCTCCATGGAGGACCTATATACGGAGAGGGTCAAAAGAAGTGCAGAGAAGATACCTGCAGACCCCTCTTACCATGGACATAATCTGTTTGAATCTTTTCCCTCTGGACAGCACCATAGGGTATTGCAAACCAAACTACCAGATACAGGACAGTTTTTCCCCCATGCCATCATTCAGCTGAATACCTGATTCATTTTATATCACAGGACACAAAGTGCAAAGAATTCTAAATTAACCCACAAGTTCTGTCTAAGGTGTATACATACTTATCAATAGTAAACATTGCAAAAATTTTTGCAAAGCTGCTTAAAAAGGCAACTGCACTTTAATTACAAGATGTTATTGGAGACGTTTCACCATCTATCTGGAAGTCTTTTTCAATCCATCTAAAAATGAAAAAGAATGGTCAGGAAATAGGTACATTTCTAAAAAAGGGGGTGGGGAAAATGAGAAAACATAGCAAGTTTACACACAACCAGTTTAAACAGGGTAATAAGTTTCTAACAGAAAGGAGGGCCTTAGGGGGAAAGGATGCAGGAAACAACAGAGGTTCCCAAACCTGTTTTCCACACGGTTTAAACTGGTGTGGGAAAAATGAAAACTACAATGGGGAAAAGTTGATAGATAGGAAAAAGACTTATGCAGAGCAGATACAGATTCTTTATGGGCCAAGCATGGTTAGACATGCAAGGAATTTGACTCCGGTACAGTAGTTCTCAATATACTTACAAGACAACAGTAAATAAACAATAACATAAATAAACAAAGTTAGGTAAAGTTAGAACAGCATAACTGTTAAATTCCCCTCTTGGTTCTCTTTGCTGCAGAGCATTTTATCCAGTAAAGGAATTAAAAACCAGTGATATGTACTGAAACAAATGTAATAAAATATTGCATTGGCAGGTCAACAGCTTGAAGGAATCTATTTTGTAGTGCAAACTGCAGTGTAATTACTGCTCAGACCTTTCAATGAGAAATGCAAAGCTTAAATGGAGAGCATTTTAGCACCAATAAGCTGCCACCACCAAGGATTATCTTTCCTTGGATTTGAAGCCCTTTTAGGGGAAATGTGAACAGTCTGCTTTATAGATTAAACTGCGGGATGCCTGGATTGTACTGTAGACCATTCCATTGTTGGGCTGAACATCAGCTTTCTAGATGTTATTCTAGATTACTAGAATAAGAGCCATTTTTATTGTTCAGAACAATCCATTATCTTCTGCCTTTCCATGATCTCCAGTTAAACTACATATAAGTACTACACGTATGTGCAGCATTTGAAACTGCGTATGTTTCAAGGCCAGTCCTAACCCGAAGCAATGAAATGCAAGACCAACATTACTGCGATGATGCAATAAGGCATGAGTGTATTTTCATTGATGATAACAGATACCAGCTAGATGCTGCTATCTTACAGCCCGAAAACCTGGTTTTGCCAACAAGTT
Organism: Acrochordus granulatus; assembly: GCA_032468055.1. NCBI lineage: Eukaryota > Metazoa > Chordata > Lepidosauria > Squamata > Acrochordidae > Acrochordus > Acrochordus granulatus. Next base: position 56,137 of record JANHZU010005513.1, on the reverse strand, counting down.
TGAGATGTCAAAGGGGATGTCCCATTTTGGAGGTGGACAGATGACTAGTTTAAGATCTCATTTCCACCCTCTCTATGCAATGTTTTTTTTAAAATCCTTTTTAATATTAATTTTAATGTTTTAGCTTTTAACGTCTCATGTTTTAATGTTTTAATTCTATAATTGTTTTATTTGGTTATTTATGACATTGTAAGCAGCCCAGAGTCATTTGGTAGAGATATGGGTGGCATACACATTTAATAAAAAAATTAAAAAATGAACATAAGTGCAAACACACCCTCCAGTTTGGCAGCACTTCTGCATCCATTTTCCAACAGGCTTTAGTATATTAAGCAAAGGATGCTTCTCCACAAACCTGCACATGAAGTTCTTTTACCAAGAAATGCTTCACTTTCTCTCTCCCTATTTCAGAAACATTAAGGTGGTTCTTTTTGGATAATTAATACCCCCAGATGCCTTTGACTATTGAACACTTATCCTTCTTCCATTGACTTATGAAGTAGCTACAGTTAAAGTTTCATCCAGAAAATAAAATTTAAAGAAGCTCTGTAACTAGAATGTTCCCAACTCCCTACGTTACATTATTAGAACAGTCCAGATTCCAACACTGGATTAGAACCAGTGACATAGAGGGTAAGGTTATATTCCTTTTATAAATTATGATATGCTATCCATGTTGTCAGATACTGCATCATTCACAGACTCACAGACATATATTTCCCACACAGACATAGTAGAATCAGCACCTTTAACTGTTTGACCTCTCTGAGGCTTGCTTTTTATGATCAGTTTCAAGATAAATTGTTTTGTGCTCACAGTATTCTAAACAAAGTGCAGAATAAAACAGTGGTTCTGCAGCAAAGAATTGAGGGTCTGGATGCACCTTCTCTGCCCAATACAGGAAGCAAAAATAAAAGTATAGGAGTATTGCAAAATGACCCTTTTAAAGCTGTCCCAGAAAAGTACCAGTAACCAACCAGAAATCAAATAATTTCTCCTTGTGTGCTATGAGACACAAGCTTGCCACTAGAGAAGAAAGGAACATATGAAATATCTTGTTTAATACAGAAGGTTGCTTCCCCAAATGTGCAGATTTTAAAACTCTAGAGAAACAGGTACTAAGGTTTTTGGAGGAGTCTGTGAGATTTTCTTAGGGCTGCCAAAGGCATCTGGTGACAGGGCTGGGAAACCAAATGGAATTTTCCTGCTCAAAATGCTTGCTATACCAGAGGTGGTCTTGTGGACTGCTTCAAATGGAGCTAACATTGGATTCTGCCATATTACCATACCCTTTGAGATGATTAGCACTCAAGGGATTATGCCACAGATGATCTGTACAGATTCCCCAATCAACACAATAGCAGGAATTTGCCTAGTTGATGTCCTGACTCAATGCATCTAAGGATTATTTCTTAATAGAGCTTGGCTCTATTTCTTAATAGAGCTTGGCAAAGAAAACCCTTTGGTTCCCCATACTGCCATAGTGCTCAGTTTCAAATATTGCATTTGAGACCAAAAGATAGAAAAGTGAATTTTTGCAACCAAGCCACAAGGGGGCAGATTTGTGGTGTGTATTTCTCACTTTAACCTATATGCTGGTCAAGAAGCAAGTTAGAAGTGGACATGGAACTACTGATGGGTTCAAAATTGGGAAAGGAGTATGACAAGGCTGTATATCATCACTCTGCTTATTTAACATATATGCAGAGCACATCATGTGAAATGCTGGACTGGATGAATCACAAACCAGAATTAAGATTACCGGGAGAAATATCAACAATCTCAGATATGCAGATGATACCCCTCTAATGGCAGAAAGTGAAGAGGAACTAAGAGGAGACTGCAAAAGCTGGCTTGAAACTCAACATTAAAAAAACTAAAATCATGGTATCCAGTCCCATCACTTCCTGGCAAATAGAAGGGAAAGAAATGGAAGTGATGACAGATTTTATTTTCGTGGGCTCCAAGGTCATTGCAGACAGTGGCTGCAGCTATGAAATTAAAAGACACTTATTCCTTGGGAGGAAAGCCATGGCAAACCTAGACAGTGTAGTAAGAAGCAGAGGTATCACCTTGCCAACGAAGGTCCATATAGTCAAAGCTACGGTTTTCCAGTAGTAATGTATGGTTGTAAGACTTGGACCATAAAGAAGGCTGAATGCTGAAGAACTGATGCTTTCAAATTGTGGTGCTGGAGACGACTTGGGAGTCCCTCAGATTACAAATAGATCAAACCAGTCAATCCTAAAAGAAATCAACCCTGATTGCTCACTGTCAGGACAGATACTGAATCTGAAGCTCAAATGCAAAGAGAGGACTCATTGGAAAAGACTGTGATGCTGGGAAAGATTGAAGGCATATGATGAGATGGCATAGGATGAGATGGTTAGATAGCATCATTGACACAATGAACATGGATTTGAGCAAACTCTGGGAGACAGTAGAGGACAAGGAGGCCAGGCATGTTGTGATCCATGAGATCATGAAGAGTTGGACATGACTTAGTGACTGAACAACAAAATTTCTCATGCTTCCCTCATTAGCAAGCAACCTATAAATGTAGGCAACCTTACGTTACAAATACCAGTGGGCTCAATTAATCCTTTGATCAACCCACTTTAGGGAAAAATGACTCAGTCTAGTGAAGGCTGCAGACAGTAAAACCTATTGTTCTATCTGGCTGAGCTCTCAAATACTCCACTCTGTTTTGTTTACTATTGGTAACCTTGATATCGCGTCCCTTGCTGCTAGGAGCGCAGTTATTTTAAAACATTTTTTATAATTATTATTAGAGAAGCAAATGTTCTCTGTATTTTAAGGACTCTGGGAAAAAGGTATTTGAGAGAGGAAACTCCATACTGCCTGTATATAACCTGGTAGGTTCCAATTAAAAGATTGAGGGTTGTTGGGGGGGTTTTCTTTTTTTAGAACTGTTGGAAGGATTTAAAATAAGGAAATGGTAGCATCTAGGGAAATGCTGAATGATAAGATAGAGAACTTATCAGATGTTATTTCAAAAAAAGTCTTCATACATAATATATTTCTATACACAGGGACAACAACCAGGCTACTTGAGTTTTCCCAATACAGCTCTTCCCTCTCTGCAATTCCCAAGCCGACAGGAAAACCCCAAATCCCTAAGAAATCCAAGTGAAATCCTTGTCAGTCTCCCCAGAGGTCTCTTGCTCTGGGGGAGAGTCAACACCATCTTTGTCATTTTCCAAGATTGCCTCATCTTGTGAAATTTCTATGTCCTCTTTCCATTTTGTGTCATCATCTTCCACATCTTCATCTGCATCTGCCTTGAGGTCATTGGGATCCTCAACATAGGGGCCCTCGGTGCCGTACAATCCATCTGGGGACCCATCTCCACCACTGGCATCTAAATGGCCAGTCATGCTGTGGCCGGAACAGTCAGTGCATACTCCATGACGCCGGGAACCATGCTTGATCCCCACACTGGCAGCAGACATGAATACTCGGCTGCAGACTTTGCAGACGTATTTTTTGTCTTTGCTATGAACCTTGGGAAGAAGACAAAATTAAAGTAGATCAATTAGTAGAGGAAAAAATATTCAGGATATAACAGATAATATTGCATCAAACACTGGCTAGGTTCTTTTTAGTTATGCAGGGATTAAATTGAATTGGCTTTGGATGGTTCAAATCTCCACATAGCCTAGCCACGTATCTCAATAAGAGAGTCTGAGCCGATCATGCTTTTTGTTGTGAAATATAATCAAAAGAAAGGGTGGTGGAAACTTCCTTTTATACTGTTTTGAGTGTCCACAGCAAATAAACGTATACAGTTTATTTTAATTTAATTTAATTGCATTTTATTTGCTTTCAAAACTCTTAGTTCTTATCTGTCTTGAGCCACAAAAGCAAGACAGCATACAGATTAAATCAAATGTCCTTTATTTTTTTATTTGAGTTTTATCCCGCCTTTTAGTACTTTATAAGTAAGTCAAGGCGGTGAACATACATAATACTCCTTCCTTCTCCTCTTTTCCCCTGCAAAAACAACCCTGTATATTTGAATGGGGAAAATGTATTTGTGCAAGCATTTTCTTTTTTGCATCTTCATGCAGATTGTTTCCATTTTTCATTAACTGATAACTTGTACTCCTTGTACGCACCTTGCAATTTTCCATTTTTTAAAAAAATTATTGTAGTGTGTTTACTTTCAACAAAGAACAAAAGAGAAATTTGAGGCATGTGTGTCTGCAGCTGAATTAAAATCAAGGGGCATCTTGGGAGCAATTGGTCCCATGACCAGATGGCTGGGCAGTCATCCGAATGGACAAGGATTCATGAAAAGAAGGAAGAATGCACTAGGTTTTGGGCACTATGCCAACAGAGTGCAGTGGCCCTCCTTGTTGAAACAATACATGCTCGCTGCCCATCTTATCTACAAAATGCTGCCATTTGGCAAGACAAGATACAATCTTGCACCCGGGGTAGGCAGACACTAGGACATCAGCTGATTGTTGAACATTTTCCCCATGGAAAGGAAGAGAGCAGCTTCCAGAAGGCAACTAGGTGAAAGACAGGCTGTCTGCAAAATATCCTGCCTGATGACCAGAGAGCAGCTGGGAAGAAGCAGAACATTCATGGATGTGCTTCCAGTGTTCGGCTCTTGATACAAAACCCTCAGAGTGGTTTAAAAACTAATTCCGTCTATATAATTTGTCAAGTAACTCAATATTCACATTTTCCTTTTCTCTTTTTAAAACTCAAATAGCTTAAATATTCTGATGGCAAGAGTATTGAGATTTCCCTTAAACTTCAAGCATACCAGATAAATGTGTGGGGACACAGATTATGAAAGCATTCGTCTACTGATAAAACACATTTAACTGGTTAATGATTTAACCTGTTTCTAAATCCAAACTGAAATACACTGGATCATAAACTAATGCAAGGGAGTGAATATGTACAATATGCCATGCTATCAAACACTCTAATCAAGATTAACACTAAAGCTGCTAGGGCTTTCACTCACTTGGTTCAATGTGTTGTGGAACAAGACCAGAAACTTCAGTAAAGACTAAAAAGAATGCTACTGTGAGAGAAACAAGAACTGAACCATGTGTGAAGAGGGGGAGCAGCCTAGAATCATTGCACATGATCAAGTGCAGGAGGGCCAACCCATGAGGACCATTAGTTTATCTGCCAAGGTCAGGAACTAGATGAGCAGAAAGAAAAATTCTTGTAACCTTGAAACACCTATTAAACTATTGAATGGAGACTATTTTTGACTGAGCCCATTCCTTTCAAACCTAACAGCTACTATTAAAATGGTACAGGCATTAGTACAATGCCTATATCACCACATAAAAGGCAGAGAACTGAATTAGTCTTCCTGAAGTAAATTTTCCACTTAAAACATAAGGTGTATGGTTCATTTCTGAAAGTGACTGGAAATATGTAGCTGTGGCTCATTTAAGAAAAAAGAATTCAAAAAAAGTCACAGATAATGCTACTAAAGGTAAATGCCATTATGATTACCATCAAAATGGAAAAAAAGTTATTGGGTACTCTTGTAGTAAAAGGAAACATACAGCCTCTTAAATAATCTTTAGATGATTATCAACCCCCAAAGTAATATTCTCTACAAAAACATACATTATATTAAGCACCAATTATACAGTTTTGTAAAAATATTTCTCTATACAGTAGAGAACATACTGATTTTCACCAACAGAATGAACTATTTGTCAGTTTGGAAGTCCAAGCGGCAATAAGAACACTGCTAACACACACTACAAAAGGATTTTAAAAACCTGCTTCTCAAAGTCACGATGTAAATTCTGTTCATGAGACATCCAACATGCATTGTTAATTTTACTTTTAGCTTAGTCTAATCTTAAGGTACCAGGCTAGAAGCCACAAGATGGTGAGTTCTAGTCTCGCCTTAGTCATAAAAGATGGCTGGGTGACTTTAGGCCAATCACTCTCAGTCCAACCACCTCACGATCTTTGTCCCAAGGAGGAAGAAGTATTTGTGTGTGTTTGCCATCTTATTTCTAAAAATTAATAATAAATAAATACATTCTGTTTTCAAGTGTATTTGATGTTTTCATACCTCTGTTATGAATTTTTAAATCCACTATGATATGCAATGTTGGCAAAAATCACCTCACAATGAAAAAAAAGAACCCTGTGAAAGTCCTGGACACAACACACTGGACAAACATCCATGCTCACCCGCATTCTCTTTCACTTAGCTCTCCATCCATTTCTATCCCTCCTTGCCCCCTGAAACATCTCCAGAGATCCCAACTTACCAATGTATGCCGCTTCATGTGCTCTCGTCGGGTGAATTTCTTCCCACAAATTTCACAAGGGTAGGGTCGTTCCCCTGTGTGGGACCGCATATGCCTTTTCAGGATGCACTGGTGCATGGCTGAGAAACTGCAGTAGGGACATTTGAACTTCTTCCTGATTACTGTGAACTCATTTACTGAAAAGAAGCACAAGGCAATGCAGGTTACAGCTCTCTCCTTAGGGTTGGGTATGACTACAAAATAGCTTGTCCCACTAATTATTTTTCAGAGAAGCTCTGCAGTTTCCCACAAACTGTCTGGCATGGCTTCAAAAAGTTTTTGCACTAGATATCTTTTAAGTTTTCAACATTTTCTGTGAGTTGGTGACTGCACTGTTATCTTACAAGGAAGGAATGGGAATGATATCTTAACTGCATCCCCTGCAGAGAAAGACCTAAAAGAAAAAAGTGAACAGGCCCTTTGATGCCCTAAGTACCTCGGAATCTCTTCCAGCAATATCTGATTTAACATTGTTTTACAAAACATTATAGTGTTTCTGTTTATACAGACTTGGAATAGTCTGTTAGATGACCAATTATATAAGGAGGCATGGAATGAGAACATTTAATGAAAGGCCATTTTAACAACAATAATGTCTATACATTTAAAATTGCAAATAATTTTGGTGAATGCAGATATTCACTGGGTAGGTTCAGCTAATTGTGGGAAATGGGTAGTTTAAATCAACATTAGTTCACTTGGTGATTTCATTTCTTGCAGCACTGACTCTTTCTAATTGAAATATTTACTTATTTCAATAAAAGAAAAGATCTCTAGCTGTTAGTTCTTGGTGCTGAGTTTGGTTGTTTGCCTGCAGACATTTTATTACCCAACTAGGTGATATCATCAATGGTGGTAAATGTGAGGTTAGCTGCCTGTTTATATATATAGTAGCTTGTCCTGCCAATTTTATTGGGGTGTAATTTCCTCCTTGGTAGTTTCTTGATTAGAGAATTGTTTTCTGCCTGATTTATGATTATTAGTGTTGTTTCAAAGATTCATTGGTTTTTTAAGCACTTACATTATTTCTAAGCATTTTCTAAGTGCTTATATTATTTTCTGGAAATTAACAGGAAGATAATGGAAATAGTGTGTACTTTTATGGTTAGAAAAAAATTTATTCTGTCTGTGCACGACAGAATCTGGAATGACTAACAGAGGTTTACATCTTAAAATATATAAAGAATAGCCTTTCAAGGAACAGTGTTAAGCAATAAAATTGATTTAAAAAACAGCCAACATGACAATATGATCAATGGAGCAATATAACATTAGATTTCAAATGCCTTAAAAAAGAGCTGTCTTTTAAGAAAAGATGCCTGGGTTGGAGCCAGCAGACTATCAGGGAAACCCATAGCGTAAAGCACTGGTTACCCCTGAAAACACTAACTGCCCCAACAGTTCTTGCTTCTATTATTATGTATATACATGAATATATAGTTAGGATTATTTCCTTTTTTAAGTAAATAAGCAATGTTTGTGCTTATACAAATTTCCTTTTTTGCCTTCTACAACTACTCTTCTGTAATTACTACTACTGTGATTCTGCTAAAGTTCCTAGATTTTTGGCTAGTTCAATATACAGTACAGGAAATGGGCCACATTTCCTATGAGGGTAGAACAATTCAAGTTGTGTGCAAACAGATACACTGATTTAAGTTACATAAACTTCTTAGTGCTTGTATTGACTAGAGATGTATACATTATCATTTCATTGGTATAGACAGAATCATGGGTGACTTCATCACAAAGAGAATTAAAATATTTTGTTGCAGATAAAGGACGGCAATATTTCTGAGGTCTGATGAGGCACTAAGTAATAATTTTTAAATGTCCTCTATATGGATTTTTGGTGTCCAGGCAGAGCCTGCTCCATTAACAATGCCCTGATGCTTAGAATGAGGCCATTCATAGTGAGCCGCTGAACCATAAATGCAATACACCAAAATTTGCACTTCACAACCTAGAATACCCCAAGAGTGAAATGATGCCTGCTTAGCTGTAATATTATCATTCAGAATAGAAACATGTTTTTCACAAATTAGATTGGTACTCATTTAGGAGCAGGCAGCTTTAAACCATTATCACTGTTGAAATTAAGCAGAGCATATCAGTAATCAGATTTAAAGTCTGGAATCCAGCCAACTTCTATAGAGGATATTGTTCACAATCCCAACTAATGTTCCTATCCCACTAAGATGACAGAGCTTACATGCTGTATGTCAATATGAGACCTGGATGAACATTTAAGATGTGCTTCTTCCCGTTGTCATGCTTTTAGACACGAAGAGGACCTAGATGTATTCTCAGACAGCTGCAATAATAAGAACCCCGGAATGTACAGAGGACGGAACAAATGTTTCCCCCTCCAAATAGAACTGGAAATATAATACTCTCTAAGTAAACAGGTGAGGAGAAGTATGTAGCTTCAATCTTCATTACTGAAGGATTATTTATTTATTTACTTGGTCTTTTGTGCTATGAATTCCTGTGGGTTCAAAGTGAGTTACAAAATCGAAGCATAGGGTTAAAAATGTTGCATCTTAGGAGGCTGCCATGCCTGGGGACAGGCTAAATATCCACATTCTCCAAAATCTTGCATGTGTCAGAACTTTTTCATCCCCGAAAGCTCAATAAGATGGCACAGGGATTTTTCACTAGGGAATACAAGCACTGGGGAGACCTATCCCTCAGGTCCATGCTGCTGATATTTCCTCCATCTACTGGATATCCTCAGCAAGTGATCTTTTGCTAATCCCATATGGCAGGAGATTCAGTTTGGAGAAGATGGTTTCATAGGTATCCAGATCCTGAACCATGAAAGGCTTTAAAGGTGATATAACCAGTACCTTGATTGTATCTGGAAACTAACTAGCAACCAGTGCAGCTCTCAGAGGAGCAGTGTTACATGGACAAAGTTCAGCCTATCCATGATGACACAGGTAGTTGCATGCTGTATCAGCTGAAACATCCAAATGTCTTCAAGGACAGCTCTATGTAGAGCAAACTGAAGTAGTCCAATTGAGACACAATGAGAGCATGAGTGACAACCACACAGAAAGCGTCTTGATACAGAAATAGTAACAATTAGCACAAAAGATGCAATTATATGAAGGTTCTCCTGATCATGGCTTTTACCATGAATTCCAAAAAACCCCACATTGTAAACTAACTAGAATAACAGATGAACCATCTAGAATTAAAGATGGACCCATTATAGCACAACCAATGAAATAAATAACACTCCTATACAATTCAAAACATCTCAAAAACATCCAACAAACTACAACCACATGGCATCACTATTGCGCAGAAACCAACAAAAGCTCTCCAAATTATTTTAAACAAATCAAAATACCCAGTAGTCCAAGAATTAAAAACAGGGGTTGTGTACAATATATAACAGGATTGTAACAATCACAATGTAGGACAAACAGGCAGAAGACTAGCACAGAATATCCATGAACACCAAATACTATTAGAAAATATGATCAAAGCACCTTAATCTGACAAAACATGGATTGACTCAACCATAGTTTCAACTGGGAAACTATTAACATCTTGGATCAAGCCAAATCCATAAATGCTAGGAAATTTCTGGAAGTTGAGTATTCATTCAAAATACAATATTTTGTATTCCATTCAAAGGACACAAGAGAAACCTAAGAAGGAAACAAAAAGATTGCAGCACATTTCTCCACAGCAGCCAACATTCAGATAAGCAGGGATCAATCAACACCATCAGGCAAAAAACAATTTTCTTACCAAGGAATCACCAAAAAGGAAACTATACTCCCACCAAAACTGGCAGACCAAGCAAGCTATTACATGTAAATAGGCAAGGAACCCCATCCTCACGAACACAGATATTTGGTTGGGTAATGAAACGTCTGCAAGCAAACAACAGAGCTCAGAGAAAACCAATATCTTCACATGTATTAGTCTTTAAGAATTCCAAGACTTCTAACTAAATTAATTAGTCAAGTGTCTCTCTTCATTTCCTTCTGTGACTACATTATATATTTAATCTTAATATTTCTTAAACCAGTTTTGTGAATATTTGTTAGTGTCAGCACTCAATTGCCTTAGAAAGAAAACACAGCAAGTGAAACTCTGATTATTATAATGACACTATAGGTAAAGAGAAAAAAACAGGATTGAAGAAAGTAACTGCAGTTTTACAGTTTATAACGCAGACAATATTGTTCCTATTCCTCATTTTAAAATCCCAGTGAAATTTGGGCTTCTGTAGTCAAAGAATTATTGAAAATAAGATAATGTTATATATTTAACAGAGATTAGAAACAAAGAAATTCAGGTGAGTAATAAATCAATTTTCACACAAAAAAAGCAATTATGCCTCTACTGCCAGATCATCTTTGGAGAAAACTCATCTGTATGGAATTCCAAGTTGCCTTTAGCTACTAGGCGTTAAGCTGATATATGCCAGCTTCAAACATATCACTTTGCTAAAGTTGAAGCTCCTTGATAAGGACAAAGATTCAAGAGGAATAGATTAAAACATGTGAGACAATTGAATAATCTGAAACAACAAGTAAGAGAAAATAGTAGCTATGCCAGTGCATCTCAGGGCTATTTCACTCTTTCCAATGTATAATCTAATTTAGCTAATCTCAATCATTTTATCACCTTTACTATAGGAGCTCAAGGTAGCTTACTCTGGATCCCCCTTTTTTTATTCCCACAGCAATTACTCTATGGGATAGGTTAGACTGAATATCAGTAACTGCTGCAAAATCACTCAACTGAATTTCCATGACTGAAAGTTCTATACTAGTCCAACAATTTAACTACATACTGTAAAAAAATATATCTGTTGCAAAATATATTTTGTTTAGAATAGTACACGTAAAAAATACACATTATTCCCATTATCAGCTATGAACTTGCAACAACGCGGTTATTCAGATTTCTAAAATTAATTGCCCTAACTTGGTTTGCTTGTAGACATTTCATTACCCAACTAGGTAACATCATCAGGCTCAGTGAATGTGAGGCTTTCTCCCTGTTTATATATGATAGCTTGATCTGTCAACATGTTATTTTCTCCTTGTGTTTCTTCATTAGGGTACTGTTTTCTGCTTGAATTGCCTGGTGCTAATCCCTGCTCATCTGGGTATTGGTTGCTGGAGAGAATATGTAAAACTAATAGGGAGCAAACCCCACACTTACTAACACTGATGATATTATCTAGTTGAGTAAAAAAAATGTCTGTAAACAAACCAAGCTCAGAGAGCACCAAGGATTCCACAGTTCAACCCTGAGCTACATATATTCTCTTCTACTAAAATGACAATATTCTGTGTTTCTCTGAAGCACACATTTTTAAAGACTGTTAACAGTAACATCTAATTTGTGTATTCTTACACCTGAACATAGATAATTTCATTTATGTTCCATTGTTTAAGGAACATTAGCATTAATCTGACTCCTGCATTTTGGTATTTAGCCTGCTCTTCATAAACTTATAAAGGATTGGTCATCACACAAAAGTGATCAATATTTTGACCTCTGTTACTGTGAGAAATGCAAATACTTTTACTAGGCTGGTTTTTAAATGGCATGTCAAAGATCTTTATTTTCGCAAAATATTGTGAATTAATATTGTTGCTTACAATGCTATTTACAGACAATGATTGTAATTTACTATTACATTTAAATACAAATGTACATACAGTCATTCCTATTTGTTCACATTTTAATTCTCAGGTTTAAAAAAAATTAAGGTGTAAGCAAAGTAAGACCCTGCCTTCACTGTTTGTGTAGAAAAACTAAACATGCAAAAACCCCCTAGAATTTCTCTCCACCCAAAATTGTTCACTTAGAATTGTTCTCTATCCTAAAGCAAAACATTTCTGAGAAGCTACTGTTAGAACAGTATAGAAAACTTAGGAAAAAACATTTTTTGCACTACAGTGGTACCTCACAAGACGAGTAACTCACAAGACGAGAAAACTTCGTGCCATACCTTGTGCATTATCAGTAAGCACGCTCTGTATTTCCCATTCAGGCAGCAACCCCATGTGAGAGTTCTGCCGACGCAGCAAGCGCATGCATGCGCGTTCTGCCGACTCTGCCATGCGCAGTTTACTCCATTCCCATATGGGCAGCAGCGCACGCGCGTGCGTTCTGCCTACGCTGCTGCATGGCTGCAGGTCGACATTCCTGATTGGAATGAGCACCATGCATTGAGCTCATGTGGGAAACCTCACAACGGAGCTCTCCTCTCTCGCTGAGTAAACAGCGTAAATTAAGTGAAAGGCATTCAAGAGCTAGAACTCCCGAGACTTCAGACTCCAGATTCAATCTCCAGGACTTCCCCCCTCCCCCTCCTCGCCGGG
>JANHZU010005513.1:9957-22521 GCA_032468055.1 Acrochordus granulatus | reverse complement strand
GTTGACCTGAGTGATGACCAATCTGGTATGGATCTCTGTAAATTACGTCTCATCATATTGTTTATGGGAAAGGCACTCTTTGTCTTAATCCTCTGATGAGATCTGTCCAGTATGGTTGAATCTCTGGCATAGCTGTCATCTTCCTCAGAGCACACAAACCCCACAACTATATCAAAGTAGTGCCTCATTGGGAGTTATTGTTAATATTAAGTACAATGTAATTTTAATATTACTACTACAATAGTTTCATTAGCTTGTTTCTTTGTTAAAAATAAATGTAGATACTTTGTTAATACTTGCCTAGGATTGATTTCAAAATTCTACTTAGTACAATCAAAAGAAGCATCTTATGTTCTTCCTAAGAATTTATTAAATGAACATGTTTAGAAATGATCATGAATTTTGCAATCCAAGATTGGACACAAGGAAATTTGGTAGATTATTACTGAACAAGCATTCATAATTCCATCCCCTGCATGATCAGAGCATACACCAAATTCAACATTGGAAGGCATCAGCCAACATTCTTGGTTTGATGGGAGTTCTTTTGCTTCTCTTATCTCAAGTGAGGGATGGAGGAAATATTTTATTTGGCCATACAGAAAATAATTAGCTATATTGATCTTATCCATGTACCTCAAGCTCTCATATTCATTGTTTTATGCATATAACTGCTACTGGATATTTACTATAAACAGGAGGCAGTGTCATTTTACAATATATTTGTGTATATTTATGTACATCATATTTTTTTGCCGCCAATTTCCTAATGGACTCTTGGTGGCTCACAATCAACATTTTAACATTTTAATATTAAACCCCACCCCCCCAGCTGACCAGTGGTGTTCACATCCGGGGGCTTTCTTCTGTGGCTCCTGCTCTGCCCTAGAGTCCAGCAGGTACAGTGCCAACTTCCTGCTCCCCTTGCTGCCAGCCGGCTTCCCCCCAAAGAGGTACCCATTCATCTACTTGCAATATTGCATGCTTTTGAACTGCTGAGTGGGCAGGAGCTGGAGGCGAGTGACGGGAGCTCACTCCATCATGCGGTGCTGAGGCTCAAACTTCCAGAGTGTTGGCCATTTCTGATCAACACAACTGGCATCATTAAGCTGCTGCACCAACGCACAAGTATATTCAAGATTACGGCTAGTAACTTGGAATATACAGTGAATTTGGAAAGATTCAGCAGATATTTATCCAAAGTGAACTAAATTGAATCTGATTCTTCTGAAAGATCAGACATATAACATGTTTGCAGGTGTTGGATTTTATTTTTCCCCAAACTTGCTGAATAAAAAAGATGAGGAATGAATAGAATAATTTCTAATTACACTGAGATAGTGTAACATTAGATATGAGGTATAGGCATCTGCAAGAAGGGACAGGAGGACAAAAGACAAAAATGTGCATTGCGCCATAGTGAACTAAAAGGCAGCTGGCCTGTACATGCATTTTGACATCGCAGGCAAATTCTTTAGGGGTATAGCTTATGCTTTTCTCATTGTTTTTGTTTTTTTAGTTTTGTATGCTACCCTGATTCTACTGGAGTTGAGCAGCCAATACATTTCAATAAATAAATAAATGTTATGATGTCACAACACATGGACCCTTCAGTTTATGCAAACATCGATGATAACATGAATAATCTACCATTCAATATTTTTGACTAAGCCTCTCTCCCATATGTAAGAATGCTAAAAGAACTTGATGAAGACTATGGGACTTGGGAAGATATATCTTTAAGGTTCTGCTTTCAAAATGCTGAACGTTCAAGTCATTCTGTCTCTTACATTAATCATCTACTATTGTCTAATTGACATTTTCTAGTGCCAATTGAGCAGGAATATATATATTCATTCCTGCTAAATCTCTGCAGCCATTTTTGGTTTGGAACATTTTTGTAATTTATATCAAACTGGAATAATTACGTGATGAAGATCATGGTGAAAATAATGCAAAAACAAAAGATTTTAACAAAGTCAATGAAACAGAAGTCGATATTTTTCTGGAATTCCCTTGCTTTTTCCATGACCAGCAAATGTTGCAATTTGATCTCTAGTTTCTCTGTCTATTCAAAAGCCAGGTTGTACTTCTGGAGTTCTCAATTCACATACTGCGGAAGCCTAGTTTGTAGTATTATGAGCATAACCTTGCTAGCATGTGAAATGAATGCAATTGTACGGTAGTTTGAACATTTTTTTGGCATTACCCTTCTTTGGGATTAGAAAGTAAACTGTTCTTTTCCAATCCTGAGGCCACTGTGAAGTTTTTCAAATTTGTTGGCATATGGAGTGCAGCACTTTGACAGTATCATCTTTTAGGATTTTAATTAGTTCAACTGAATACCCAACCAGCTTTGTTGTTAGTAATGTTTCCGAAGGCCCATCTGATGTCATATCCCAGGATGTCCAACTCTAAATCAGTGACCACACCATTGTGGTTATTCGGGACATTTAGATCTTTCTTGTGTTGAACTTCTGTGTATTCTTGTCACCTCTTCTTAAACACTTCTGCTTAATCCCTACCATTTTTGCCCTTTATCATACCCATTTTTGCACAAAATTTTCCCTTAATATCTCCAATTCTCTTTAAGAGATAGATCTCTAGTCTTTCCTAATCTATCGTCTCCTCTATTTCTCTGCACTGTTCATTTAAGGCGGCCTCTTATCCCTCCTTGCTGTTCTCCAGAAATCTGTATTCAGTTGGGTATATCTTTCCCTTTCTCCCTTGTCTTTCACTTTCCTTCTTTCTTCAGTTATTTGTAAAGCCTCATCAGACAGCCACTTTGCTTTCTTGCATTTATTTTTGTTTGGGATGGTTTTAGTAGCTATCTCTTGTACATTGTTAAGCACCTCCATCCATAGTTCTTCAGGCATTCTGTCTACCAGAGCTAATCCCTTAAGTCTATTCCTCATCTCCGCTGTATATTTAAAGGGGATATGACTGAAGTCATACCAGAATGGCCTAGTGGTTTTCCTACTTTATTCAATTTAAGCCTACATTTTGCAATAAGAAGCTCAAAATCTGAGCCACAAATAGCTCCAGGTCTTTACTGACTGTATAGAGCTTCTCTGTCTTTGGCTACAAAGAATATATTCAATCCGATTTCAGTTTTGACCATATGGTTATGTCCATTTGTAGAGTCACCTCTTGGGTTGTTGGAAAAAAGTGTTTGCCTGTGTGTTCTCTTGACAAAATTCTATTGGCCTTTGCTCTGCTTCATGTTGTACTCCAAGGCCAAACTTGCCTATTATTCTGGTTATCTTTTGACTTCCTGCTTTAGTATTCCAATCCCCTATGATGAAAAGGACATCTTTTTTTGTGTACTACTAGAAGGTGTTGCATTATTATTATTCTTCATAGAACAGGTCAACTTCAGCTTCTTTGGCAACAGTGATTGGGGCATAGACTTGGATTACTGTGATGTTGAATGATTTGCCTTGGATTTAAATTGAGATCATTCTGTCATTTTTGAGACTGTACCCAAGTACTATTTTCCCATTCTTTTATTGACTATGAGAGCTACTCCAATTAATTCCCAAGATGTCGATGTTCAATCTTGCCATCTCATGTTTGATCATATCCATCTTACCTTGATTCATAGATGTTACATTCCAGGTTCCAATGCATTATTGTTATTTATAGCATTGGTCTTTCCTTTCACCATCAGACAAATCTTTAGCTCAGCATCCCTTTTGGCTTTGGCCCAGATGCTTCATTCTTTCTGGAGCTACTTGTAATTGCCCTCTGCTCTTTCCCAGTAGAATATGGACACTTTCTGACCTGAGGGGTTCATTTTCCTGTGTCATATCTTTTACCTCTTGATACTGTCCATGGGATTTTCTTGGCAAGGGTACTGGAGTGGTTTGCCATTTCCTTCTCCAGTTGATCATGCTTTGTCAGAACTCTGCTGTGACTTGTCTGTCTTGGGTGGCCCTGCATGGATTACTTTATAGCTTTATTGAGATACACAAGCCTCTTCACTATAAGGCAGTGATCCATGAAGGGGATCAAACTGAGAAGCCTCCAAATGCTGTTTTGCAAGTTGATAGATTGCATTTTGGAACAAAGTTTTTCTTTCTCTCTGTATGCATGTGTGTAAATGGAGAGGCAGAAGAGAAAATAGGACAATTACTTGATGCTACCTATTTTTTAAAGAATGAAAATCAGATTCAAGAATCTAGACAGTAGGAATGTGGCTTCTGATGATTTTGCTGCTACTCTTGCTCAAAACTGTTGCTCTACTTTTTTCTCTGGAATGAAGAAGGGATAAAACAATCAGGCTGTAATTGAAAATAGTTTCAGAGAACAGTATTTCAGCATACTTAAATATTATCTTCTGCACCTTGTGAAACTTCCCAAGCTGCTTTTCATTAAAGAAGGAATACCACAGGAAACTACCTACGATTACACCATTGGCCTAACTAAATGATTTAGCTAACTGGCTAAATCTGGTCAATCTTCTTTGTTTATTAATGATGGAAGCAAAGAGTCAGAATATATAAAACCAATTTGAGAATATTTGTATGGTTATCTCTGTTCATTCATCACAATATGGATATATGAGGAGCCAATATAGTGTGGTGATTAGGTGTTATTGGAGTAGGAACTAAGTGACCCATATTCAAGTTTATTCATAGCTACTCACAGAGCTAACTTTGGGCTCATTCCTATCCCCTGCAAAATGAGGTTCTTACTGTGGGGAAAAACTAGACAAAGGATTGCTATGTATTCCACCATGAGGTCCTCAAGAAAAGGTGGGATATAAATCTCAAATAATTCATAATGTGCCAAACATCTTACTGTAATTTTAAGTATTACTTAAAAACTACACTGTGACTATTGGAATGCCTTGTACTGTATGTGTGATTATGTGTATTTAGATATGTACATCTACAAGAAGTTGCAGTGTAAGTTTCTGAATCAAAACCAATCTCTAAATGATTAAATGATTTTAAATGTGCTTTTTTAAAAAATGAAGGGTATTAATGACTTTTGTGTTACATATTTGTCCATTGAGTCTTTGTTGTCTTGATGAGTTGTCTCAATGCATGATAATCCAGACGCTAGCAATAAAATTATTTATGAAGGTTTGAAGGCAAAGGATGTGAACAAATCACCATAAGATTTACTAGCTCTTACATTTGATGTGAAATTAAAATGGAAGCTTCTTCAGAACCATCTGTTGAGTTTTGCTGTGATAATGCATGTTAATACAATCCCATTCGTGTTTATTCAGAGTAATTTGCCCTGAGTTAAATAAGGCATAAATATAGAATTGTCACCTGTGTTTGCTTTTGGAAATCAATATATACACAGAATAAAATATATCCTAATGAAATTAAAACTATGCAGAATTAGGAGCAAGGTATATTTTACATAATCAGAATAGATAATTATAAATTGTGGATATGGAATAAATGCCAATTTCTATGATAGTGAACTTAAAATACAATTGAAAGTAAAGAAATAACAAAGAAGAATGTTTATTAAGCTGTATTTAAAAAAATAGTAAGCAATAACAAAATCAAAAATTAATTAATGATTTTTAAATCATGTTAGGAAACATTGATCCTGCATATCAATGTTACAAATTGCTCCTTCAATGCAGAACTGCATTGATTTGAAAGCATTACATTCTGAACTAGACACAGATTTCTTAAGAATACAGTCAGAATAATAAAAAAAGTTTAGGTTCTTTTCCTTTTAATTTGGTTTGGTAGTATAAAATAAAGCACAACAATATTTTTAAATACTGTCCATTAACTTAACAAGGTTTCAATCAACTTGCATTTAACAATACTGGAACAAGCAATGGAATCCTCATTGTATCTTCTTGAAATTAAGTTTCACTTAGTTAAAATGAAAGTTAATTTCAAGAAAATATGCTATCAGTTGCAGCTTTAAAGACATTACAAACCTGGATTATTGTATTATGAAATCAGAGCCACAATTTCTTATTACAAAAATCTTTTCAAATACAGTGGAACCTTGGTGCATGAGATTTTCACAAGACGAGCAAACAATTTTAATAAAATTTATTTCAGTTGACGAGCAGGCAACTCACGAGTACCGCATGATGAGCTTGTGCAGGAAATCTCACAAGAGCTGACAGTTCTCCTTTCTCGCTGTGTAAACAGTGTAACTTAAGTGAAAGGCATTCAGGAGAAGGAACTGCTGAGACTTGGACTCTGGATTCTCCCTCCAAGCAAACCCCTCCCCCTCCTCTCCTCCCTTGTCTCTCTCACACCAGCCGTGATTGTTCTCAAAGCGCACGCACACATGCACACAAAAACACACAAACCGTCATCGTCCAGAACCATCCAGCCCGTCCCCTGCTGTCCATCTCTTCTCCCCTCATAGCGTGGAGGCAGGTTAAGACAAGAAACATTTCCAAACCGCCCAGGAAAGATGTTATTGAGATGTTATTTCCCTCCAAAGGGATGTTTTGCCTCGAGCAGCGCCAGTGGATCCAGCAGGGGGTGCCAGACAGCAGCCAGCCAAGCAGCAGCTGAGGCCAGAATCTGCCCCTTAGCAGTTCCGTAAGTGCTGGTTAGTTTGTTCTATTTCTGCTTTATATTGTGTGTTAATCATTGTTACTTGTTTCAGATGTTAGGGACAATCATTTCTACATAAAATTTTGTTGAAAATGATTTTTTAAAATATTTTTGGGGACGTGGAACGGATCGTCTGACTTTCCATTGTTTCTTATGGGAAACCTCGTTTTGGTTTAAGAGCATTTTGGACTAAGAACATTCTTCCAGAACGGATTAGTCTCACCATCAGAGGTTCCACTGTATTGTATAGATTCATATCACTGAATGTTCTCAGACAATCCAGTAGGGAAAATAATCCTAAATCTAAAAACATAGCATCTCAAGATACAATCAAAACATAAAGTTATTACCCTAGCCAGTTTGGGAGACCTGGAACTTAAAAAAGTTTCAGACACAGAATGCATATTTTCCAAATCACTGAAAATACTTCAACTGGCATCCATCATATAGGGACACAAATTAAGGCTGACCTGAATTAATTTTAATAACTTGTTTATTAATGCTAATTAATATTTTAGTAGTATATAGTATATGCACAGAAACAACAACTTACAAGACAATGAATGTGTGCCTTTGGGCAAATATTCAAAGAGCAGAGAACTTTCTTCTCCCAGCATGTCAGCTTTCAAGGACAATAAGCTATTCTTGCTCATAAGAGCTGCTCGCAAGTTAGCAACTGCTACAGCCTGAAGTGCATCCTCTTTTTCTGGAGTAAGTGGCTGAGAGAGATAACTCACTTCACCTCCTAGGAGTGCTTCATCAACATTTGCATAAAGATCCACTCTCTCTATTCTGTTGTCAGAAGTGTTGGGCTCTGCCCCTGTCAGATCCACACCTGAATGAAAAAGAAACAAATATTCATTTACATTTCAGCATGGAGACTTCAGATATGCATTTGTAAAGCTCTCTTTTTATACTTGAGCCCACAGTGTCAGTACCAGTATTCAGAGCAAAGTCTCAAATTATATACTTTTTACCATGTTATGATCCCTTCACTGATATTACATTAATGTGATGCACACTTTGCAAAGATATATAATATATATTTATTAAATTTATGTGCTGCCGAACTCAAAAAGACTTAGTGGCTCACAATAAAAACATAAAATAAAAACAATTAAAACACTAAAAATTAAATAAAAAAGTAGCCAGACAGAGAAGGTAGGAACAAAACATATAAATGGGGAAGGAAAACCGTGCTAAGCTACTAGCCACCTTCAAGATATAGTATCCCCATTGGAGCCTCAAGCCTGGTGGCAGAGCTAGGTCAATATAGGTCCAACCTTCTGGAAGGCTGTAAGTGTGGGGGCAAGATGTTAGACAGAGCAGGAGCGGAGCTACAGCAGAAAAGGCTCTTCTTCTTGACCCGCCAAATGAAATTCCTTGGTTGACGGAATCCAAAGGAGGCCTCTTCTGCTGGATGTGGTGGGGTGGGTCATCCCCACTGGGGAGAGACAGTTCCTCAGATATCCCAATCCCATGCTATGAAGGGCTTTAAAGGTCAAAACCAACATCTTGAATTGCACCCAGAAGCAAACCAGCAGCAGCCAATGCAGATTGCAAAATAAAGGTGTTACATGGACCATTTTCTGGGCTCCTAAAATCATCTGCGTAGCTGCATTCTGAACTGTAGCCTCCAGATGTTCTTCAATGATAGCCCCATGTAGAGAGTGTTGCAATAATCCAATGAAGAGATGACAAGGGCATGAGTAACTGAGCGTAGGGATTCCTAGTCCAGGAAAGTTGTGCAAAGGCTCTCCTAGCCACAACTGCCACCTGCTCTTTGAGCAGGAGTCGCGAGTCCAGGAGAACCCCCAGATTGCGCACTGGGTCTGTCTGGGGCAGTGCCACCCCATCCAGAGTTAGAGATGTTAAAGTCCCAGATCCAGAACTCCCAGCCACCCAAAGCCACTCAATCTTGCCAGGGTTCAACCGAAGCCCTTTGTTCCCCATTCAGACCCAAACAGCCTCCAGATACCCAGTCAGAGCCAAGACAGCATCACTTGGGTCACTCAGGATGGAGATGTAAATCTGAGTATCATCAGTGTACTGATGGTACCACATCCCATGGCAATGGATAATCTCACCCTTCATCTTCATGTAGATGTTAAAAAGAAGAGGAGAAAGTACCAAGCCCTGCAGCACACCACAATGCAGTGGCCGAAGACTGGACTGAGCCAGTGTAAAACTGCACCACCCAACCCCAGCCCCCGCAACCAACCCAAAAGGATACCATGGTCAACAGTATCAAAAACTGCCAAGATATCAAGGAGAGTCAGGATGGATACACTATCCCCATCCCACTCTTGCATCAACAAGTGCGACCAATGCTGTCTTCATCCCATAACGGATCTGAACACAGACTGAAACAGGTCCAGATAATTAGCTTCCTCCAGGATTATCTGCAGCTGCCATGCAACCACCTTCTCAACCACTTTCTCTAAAATGGGCAGATAGGAGACTGGATGATAATTGTCCAGATAGGTGGAATTCAACAATGTGCTTTTTTTAAGAGGGGACGGACCAGGGCCTCCTTAAAAGGTCCTGGAAATATCCCCTCTTGCAGTGCTTTGTGTGGACCCACTGGTAGTCACCATCCTGGCAGTTTTCACCAATTAGGAGGGACATGGACCTAACTGACAAGTGGTCGCACTGACAGCATCAAAGATCCTGTCCACATCATCAGGGGCAACAGGGTCAAATTGTTTACAGATAACAGGGCAAGACATCTAGGCATCTAAAGTGGACTTGACTCTTTATGGCTTCCAACTGGGATTGAATTTGAATTACTTTATCTGCTAGGTGTTCTACAAATTCCTCTGCACGGCCCTGCAGGAGACCTCCTGAATCCCCCTTCCAAGCAAGGATTGGGCGACTCTAAACAGGGCCAAAGGATGACATTCTGCAGATGCAATAAGGGCAGAGAAATAATTATGTTTTGCTGCCCTTATTGCCACGAGGTTGGCCTTGACAGTGGCTCTAGCTCATGTTCGGTTGGATTCATCCCTTGTCTTCTGCCAAAGGTGCTCCAGGTGTCTCTTTATCCTCTTCAGCAGTCCTAACTCCTCCATAAACCAAAGGGAGTATTGAGAGCGATGGGTAGAGAGGCCACATGAGTGCGGTCCTATCCAAAGCCCCAGCTGCCTTCTGATTCCAGGACATAACCAGGGCTTCAGCAGGACTGTGCAGCAATACCCCCGGAACATCCCCCAGCTCCCTCTGGTCCATCAATCACCAAGAGTGGACCACTCAAATAGGTCCAACCTCCCTGCAGAGGGGGATGGCATAACAGAATCTCAAAGACACCAAGGCATAATCTGACCATGACAAGGGGGACATTGAAAGTTCCCCCATCACATACTGTATCTTTACTGCTACAGTACAGAAAACAATGTGGTTTTTGCTAATGACCAGTAATATTAAATTACTCTTTGTTTCCTTTATTAGCTATAGTTTATTAAAAGAAATAAATATCATTTTGGGACTATCTCCTAACTTAAAAGGTAATGTTATAAAGAGGGTCTCCTATGAAATGTATTACTCTGATGGCAATGCACCTTGGTTTTTACAGAACTTTCAAAGATCAAGTAGCAGAATATGAATATTATGATAGATCTAACAGGGAATTATTATTTATTTATTACTTTATTAAATTTATATACCACCCATCTTACTGTTTGCAGTGACTGTAGGTGGCTATAATGTGATACAAATTGCCAAATGTTTTAATTATTCAGCTAGGCAAAACAAATATTAAAAATTCTTCAAAACCCATTTTAGAAGGGAAAAGTTAAGGATATAAGACTTGATTAGGATTTAACAGCATCTAAAATGTATGGCCCATTGAAATTGGAGCCTTTGCGTGAAAAGAATGTTTCCCTTTATAATTCCACCTAATATTGTTCACTGATATCATCTGATACTTTTGGACAAATATGCAAAGCTCCAAGCTTAAGAAAACTGTTATGGCAAAAAATATCTATGATAAATGCAAAAGAATCAGAACTATACTGTTTATGCATTTCCTCCACTAAAGTAAAGGTATGCTCCATGAAAAATACTGTTGTATGTGAATATCTGATTGCCATGTACTCATCCAGGTGGCCAAGTCATAATGTAAAATTATGTTATAAAGTAGTCAGTCTAGGCCCTTAATCAAACTAATAAACTACCCATCCAACAGTGCTGCTACCTCTAAAACTATTTGTTCAGAAACCCATCTGATCAACTCTACTGGTACAAAAGCCTTTTGTACAAGAGTTAATTGTTCCTCCTAGCATAGTTTCAATCAATCTAATTTAAAGCAAACAGGATTATTCTTGATCGAAAGAGTATGTCTTTCTGTCTGGCTTCACTGCCTGAACACCTAGTTCTTAATCATCTTCTAGTAGTATTTCAGCCTTATATTGGTGTCTAATATACTGACTTTATCAGTGATGGGCTCTTCCATTTTGTTTCTTGTTATTTTATACATTGGAATTGCACCTAAAGGTATCTTTTAAATCCAAAGGTGAAATTCCCTACTTCCACTAATGAGAAAAAGTCTATTTTCTAATATCAAACATGATGCACTGATAGTGTAAAAAAATTACTCTTGGCCATAGCCACCTCAGAAGCAGAGCTGTACCTAGAAACATTTTAAAACTACTGGACTACTCTTTAACACATTTAGTACAACCTCATCAAGAGTAATCTGTGTATATTACTTGCAATATTTCAACAAGAAGCAGCATTACCATCTTCTCTAAATTAACTCTGTTATCCTTTCTCTCATAAAATTATTCCCTGGAAGAGACAGCTGAATAGTATCAGCATACCTGATGTCTTTCCATGAATTTTCCCCCATGATTTAATGTAGTTATTAAATAGTCTGAGAAACAGGTTTGTCACTAGCAAGCCAAAGGCCAGAAGCACATGTATCATTTCCTGAATATGCTCTTTCAAAAATCAGGACCAGAAAAATGTTATTACCAATAATAACAAAAGTTACTGATGTCTATCAAAGACACTCTCACCCTGGCTAGTTATCAGATATTGCCACTGAGATCACGCCATTACAGTCAATTAATAATCTTACAAACAAGATTTATTTAAAAAATCAGGGTAATCAGTATCTATAAATAAGTGTTGAACTATCTCACTGCCCTTCAACGTCTTTGGAAGTAGAAGACATACCATTTTCAAATTCTTAGTACATAGGAACCAATTACAGTGGAAGGCCAGCAAAATCATTTCCAGATTTTTGATATCCTGTTTCAGCATTCTATTTTCACACCCACATCAGGGAACTGATGAACCAAGAACTGTACTGTCCAAGATTAAATTTACTGCTGCTATATGAAGAAGGGCAAGACCATGAACTATGATACGATGCTGATAGAAGTTGACACAGATAAATGAAAAACTTAATTAAATTGTGGGAGCTGTATCAGACATTGCAGGAATATAAATTGAAAAAACCTCCTCCATCTGTTACAGAAAGGAGTTGGAGCAGTTAATAACCAGAAACTCAGATTTAAAAATGTTAAATAAAGCTTTCATTTTATTAAATGGGCCATTTTTAAAAAATTTGATTTTTACAGTGTTCTCCAGTACAATGTACTAGAAAGCACTGATTCCGCTTACTATTATCAATCTGAAAAAGAAAATTGAAATAGTGCTTTTTCTCTGATATATGTAGAGAAAAAAACTTGTGATGAAATTTTAAACACTGGCCTTGGTGCATGGTAGACAACTCAATTTATAGAATTAATAAACCCTTTAAAAGAGGAGCGGACCTACCTATTTTGGCCATATTCAGTCTTCTAAATCTTGCTAAGGCCAAACTCCCAGAAGTGGATATGGCCAAAATAATTTTAAATTAATAATGGCTATTGTTCTATGCTATGAGAAGTAAATTACAGAAATCCATACCGGCTCGGTCGTTGCCCAGGTTAACAAGGACCGCGCTAGATGTTATTGGGGATCCTGGACATCTAGTGGAAAATGAGCTACAGGACTCCACTGG
>JANHZU010005512.1:0-15648 GCA_032468055.1 Acrochordus granulatus | reverse complement strand
GTGCATGCACACTTTGAAAATATCCCAGAGAGGAAAGGAGGGGGAGGGGACTTCCTGGAGATTGAATCGGGAGTCTCCGGAGTTCTCTCTCTTGCATGCCTTTCACTTAATTTTCGCTGTTTACACAGTGAGAGAGGAGAGTTCCGTTGTGAGATTTCCCACATGTGCTCATTGTGCGGTGCTCATTGCAATCAGGAATGTCAATCTGCCGCCATGTGGTGTCGGCAGAACGCACATGCATGCGCTGCTGCCCATATGGGAATGAAGTAAACTGCACATGGCAGAGTCGGCAGAATGTGCACTCAGGCTTGCCGCATCAGCAGAACTCTCGTGCGGGGTTGCTGTCTGTGCAACAATGGAGTAAAGCACACAATAGAGTCAGCCGAATGCATGAGTGCACTTGCCGTGTTGACAGAACTCTCGTGTGGGGTTGCTGCCTGAACGGGTAATATAGAACGCACTTACTGATGACGCGCAAGGTATGGCACGAAGTTTTCTCGTCTTGCGAGTTGCGGCTCGTCTTGTGGAATAAACCTGATTAAATTTTTTTTGCTCGTCCTGCAAGTTTCACGTCTTGTGAGTTACTCATCTTGTGAGGTACCACTGTAACTGATTTTCTATTGTACATTATTATGTATTATTATGTAGAGGTGTGTATGTGTACTTAAGAAAGAAAAGTAATTAAGGGGTCCTTGGTGCTCTCTGAAATTGGTTGTTTTCTTGCAGACATTTTGTTACTCAACTACGTAGCATCATCAGTCCATCTAGTTGGGTAAATTCAACGTCTGCAGGAAAACAACCAAGCTCAGAGAACACTAAGAAACTAAATATTATCTTCTATTAATAGTTATTAAGTGATGGTTTTATCTATTTATGCCTGTCTGGACAACAATTCCAGTTTGATGCTTTCTCAGGGACCACCCAACTAAGAAGCTTCAGCAGTGGTTTATGTAACAAACATAAGATGCTGAACATCACTTATCCTATCCTTTTTCCAGTATACTGGGATTCCAGTTCCCAGAGGTTTGCAACTCAGGGAACTATAGTCTAACCTTAGCTGGAGGGCTCTATGTGAGGGAGACCAAAGGCACATGGTGGTTTCAGTTCAAAAGTCTGTCCAAGTAATGTTCTCCTACTTAATGTTATTCAGGTAGGATGAATATGGAAATCAGAATCACATGGAGAAAAAGGAGTCCGATTATCTTGAACCCCCAAGGGCCAAATTTTGTTTCTCCAAGAGGAAAGGGTTTAGGATATGATGAAGATCAAAATGCTTCCCAGTTGAAAGAAACAATGGACTCCAGAACAAGAACTGATCTGTACAGTTGCCATGGCTGTCTGGCATGGTCAGCCAAAACTGAAACAAAAACAATGACTTTGTGGGTGAACATGTAACTGTATAATGTGTTGAAAGAGTGTAAACACCCACACATAATCAAGAGTTATCTGTTTGCCTAAAAACATGAAATTGTCTTTGTTTTTGGCTAGTTTAACTAGACTTCTCTCACAGTAACGAGTTCCTTAGGCAAACCTCTTTTATTTCTTTTGCATTTTTTAACACCCAATACCCAACGATCCTTGGGTGATGGACAAAATGGCTTAAACAACATGTAATGACTATATAATTATAAAAATGATACTCCCACTACTAATAAAGAAATACAGCACATACAGTCTCAAAAAACCTGATAATGAATAATATTTCATATTCCTAAAAAGACTTCATTATATACTGTACATATGGATTTTTTTTTCTTTTTTAAAAAGGTATTTTATCTTGGCATTAGAAAAACAGGGATACAAATGCCAAAAAAGCCCATCTGGAAAGGGCATCTCAGGTAGCTTTAGAAGTCTGGTTTTCATGAGTTCTTTTAGCTATAATTCCACACCCACCATGATTTTTCTCCCAGTGGTTGTTCTTTTCAGCTTTATAAACTTAACAGATTTCTGCAACTGGTGTTAAAAGATCTGCCCTCCTCTTTGCACAAGTGAAGGTGGAACAATCATCCCACAGGATGTTTTCTCTGATTCAGAGTGAGCTTCTTTGGTTAGCTTAAAAAGTGATGCCACGATAGCTGAGATTCAAAGCGTTTGATTAAGTAAAAAGGCTTTTCCACAGGTGAAGTTGATGCTCCACTGATTTTTGTCAATTCCTAGCAAATTTGCATTTGCTAGAAGAAAGGGGTATCCTTCTGTACCATGAATATTATTTGAATAAATGAAGGAATTCTGATATATTGATATACTGTATTAAAGGCTACATCATAGCACATTAAATCTTAATTTGCCTGGGATGGACTTGTAAGTTTTTTATGTCAGAAGTAGAAGTTACTTCAGGTTGCTTATTCCAGAGCATGTTATTCTCAATTATGATAAATTGATTTTTTTAAAAAAAGTAACACAAAATGGATAAAATATTAGAAATGTATGCAACTTGGCCATGTCTGTATTTACATGCACATTATAAAATACAGCCACTGGAAGGAATGAAACATGTATTTATTTATTACATACTGAGCCCGTGCTTATATTGCTCCTATTTTTTCCCCAAAAAAATATATCTCAAAGTACTTCATGCTACCATAGGCATCCATCCCAATCAGATGTGCTCAGCTGAGCACCTGATCTTTACCCATGATTCTCATTCCAGGTGTGGCTACCACCTCTGCATCTTCTGGAACCCCATCTTGGCAGTCCTAGTGTTCATTCAGTGGTACAATCTTGTGTTAAGTCAAAATTCCTATGATATTTATCCCTAGCAGTTCATGTTTGTCTAATTATGGAAGGGTCCATAAGAACTGCAAGGTTGTTGCGTGTCTAAAAAGAGTAGTTTCCTATTAGTTCTCTGTTCCTCGAGAAGAGTTGCCAATGTCTCAGTTTGCCTCTACAGCTGCAGCTACATCTGCTGTTGTCAATAAGGACTCCACAGCAGCAAGAAAATCCCAGTGATCATCACTACCTTCCAAATAGTGGGTGCAACCAAGCAATCAAAGCCCTGCCCCTTTTGAATACACAATGCCCGCATTGCACTTGTGTCAAGAGGGATGGGGCTATGCTTGCCTGGTTGCACCTGCCGTTTTCAAACTGGTATCTGTTGCCATGGATGCCCCTGGTTGTACCATGAAGAGTCTCATTGTTCTTGGAGTGGAATCTTGGATGTGGTGGAGAAACAGGTGGCTCTGCCATGCAACAGAACAAAGGGATTTCTTTTGATATCAGAAATTTGATATCAGAAAAGTTCATCCAGCAAGGCCCTAGCCACAGAAACACTGCAAACTGGATTGGTGCTGCTAGAATATAATGCAAGAATGAAGGCTTTGCTTGCATTCAGAATAATATATCATGAAGATTTATTTCCCTAAGTGCCATTTTAGATAACCTCAAAATATTGCAATATTGATTGGACTAAACTAAGTATTTCCACTGCATGGCACTATTTTGTAAAATTGGGGTAGGATAGCTCGGATTTTATTCTTAGGTTTGTAGAGTTTCCTTTCCTTTCTCCTTTCTCTCTCTCTCCTCCCTTCCTAAAACCATGTTAAGATTATTTTAAATGTGGTTTTTAGTATTCCCCACTTCAAAATTGCATAATCTAGCTGCCCATGTTTCACCAGGTCCAAAGAAAATCAAAACAATCAAGAATGCATCAGACATTTCAGATGTATCTGCCTGCAACAGCTAAGTCAGCATGATACCATCTCAGAGTTGCCTTCATTACAGTGTCTTTGAGAACTGACTGGCAAAATGAAGTTGTGGAAATCATTGCAAACATATCTCAGTCATGGAATGATGCTCTTCCAAACCAACTGAGTGGGGCTATTTATTGTCATTGATATGTCATCTAATCAAGATGCTGGAGACCAATATTTTTCAACCTCAGCAAGTTTAATGTGTGTGGACTTCAACTCTCAGAATTCTAGCTGGGGAATTTTGGGTGTTGAAGTCCACAAATCTTAAACTTGCTGAGGTTGAGAAACATTCTGTACCTTACATTTACCCCTGTCTTGATCAAATGCTAGATAGCCATACTGGCCTATTGTGACTGAGGCTTTTCCTGGGTTGATAGGATTTGATGAATGACATAGTGCAACAACTACTTTGGATGTTTCTTTACTTTGGATTTTCTATCTATTAAGAAAACACATCAAAGCTAATGGCATCAGTTAGCTTTATTTTCCCCTGACTACTGCAAGCAGAATTTACCTCTGGCTAATTGCATTCCAAAGCTTGCTCCTTCTTGCCTCCCCCCACCCCGCTAATGTTGCTGCTGGACTCTTAAAACTGTTTTGCAGACAGATTTTTTTTCTCCACTACTGAACATCAGATCCTAAATTTTCTCTAACTGCATATGCATTAGCAAGCTATAAATTGCTCTATCATGTACTTGTATATGATTATTTCTAATTATTCCAGTGTTCATTTATATCATATTTTAGAGATAAGAAAATGGATAAATATATTCTGTCTGGTGTTCTTTCTCTGTCAGAGTGGCACAGGCTTTCTTTTTTCTTTTTTTGGCTGGTAGAACATTTTCTCTTCCATTGCTTTCAGTCCTTGAGTTTGCACTAAACAAACAAAATTCCATAGCATGTCCTCTTCTTCAGTCTTTAGTCTGTCTTCTTCCAAATTTCACCCAACAATTCTCTTAATCTTTTCTGGATGTTTCCTTGAACCAATAAGCATTCTGCTAAGTTTTTTTTTTTGGTTCACCAGCCAGCATTATTCTTCAGTGAAACCAGTACAACAACAGCACCACTGTCTAGGTCCATCTTAGATTGTACCAGCCATCAAACTATTACTTCCTCCCAGTGGTGTTCTTAATATTTTTACCGCTACCACTTCCATCCTCCAATGGCATCATTTTCTCATGAGAAATTAAGTCATATGTTAGTTATCTACAAAGCATTTATTTGGGTTTTATGTAGATATATTAACAGCCATTAGGAAACCATGGCTGAACACAGGTTGTCACTCCTACCATTATAACTTATTTTATAACTTTTACAAGAGTCATGATACTGATTTTTTTTGGCATCCTGTTACAGACAAAGTGGAAGCATATATTGTTTTCTTCATTTCTAATGCTATTTACAGTGTCAAAATTCTGAAATAGATAGAAGAAGCTTCAGACACTGTCCTCTGTCTGAAACTCAAGTTGTCATAAAAAGGTTGATTTTCTGAAAGTTGTGGATTTCCTGTAGAACCATCCTCTTTTGAAATCTTTCAAATAGTAAGCTGACAAACCTAATCATAACATATACAGTCTGTATCCAGGACACTAGAACTGTTGTGCCTCATAGCTTGTAAGCTCTTCTGTCTTTAGAACTTGAGCAATATCAAAATATTTTACTGCCTGAACATGTCACATATGAAATATTGCTTAATGTGTATTTAAATATATGTATAGGACTTTTCTGGTCAACAAAGTTTAAAGACTCGCAATAGCACAAGATAAGCAGTTAACAGCAACAAATAAAACCCATGACAAAGAGAGAAAAGAATTCTACCAATCCCTAATCAGAACATGTTAGTAATACTAATTGAAGAGAAGAAAAAGAACTGGAGAAGATCACAAAATACAAACACCTGCTAATGTATTTATATGCATTCTTTTGTAATGGTATAACCATGGCAAAAGAAAGCAAAGATAGTTCCAGTACAAATAGGCACCTTGGGTGTAATTCCAAAACATCTGGAGCACTACTTGGATACTATCAATGTTGACAAAATCACCATCAATCTATTGCAAAAGGCAGCTTTACTTGGAGTAGTTTATATCCTGCGACGATACCTTTAACACTATCAAAGAACAACATCTGCCTATCTCAGGGTCTTGGGAAGAACTTGATAGGTGGATAAAAATGCCAAATCCATTCTAAACATCTGTCTGACTGTGAGATGAACCATAATAATAGTAATAAGACAAGGTTTATTGATTAATGAGAAGAGATTGAAACTCAACATACGTCACATTAAAATGAGATGGAATTATTTTATCACATTAAAATATGTATAAATAAATTCATCACCTTTGCAGATGACCTTGATCTGCTCTAAAAAGCAAAATCTCATTTGGGCAGGGTTAACTATAAACTTTAAGATATTGCTAACTCCATTTACATTTGCTCCCAAAGGAGAGAAGACAATCTAATGTTGTGGTCCCAATGAACAGTTCTAACTTGTCTAAATACCGGACCCATGATGAGGCATATAAATGGTGATCGGACATAATGTGTGCAATGTCTTCTATACCGGGTGCCAACATATCATTTCTTTTCCTGATATTATATTTTTGGGAAGTATTTTGTCACAGAGTCCATCAGTTTGAAACTTGCCTTGGTGAAGACTACTTTTTGCCCTTGTGTCAGGCTCTCAATTAAGTATTTTTCTTTTTTAAAATATATTTTATCCTTGGCAAACCATTTTAGAGACCTAGTGCTTGTAAGCAACTCTATGTCAGTTTGAGCATTGACATTGAAGACTCTCTGCTTGAATATTTATTTGGCCTATTGTCTGACTGAAAATAGATAAAAATGTGATAGATCATGTTGCACCATAATTTTAACAGGCTGCTTTATCCAAGTTAAGGTTAGAGACATGTTGTTCTTCTAGAAAAATTTGGATAACCTATCAAAATCCATTTCTTCTATCAATAATTAAAGGTTTGTTTTGATTAGAACTGGTAGAGCTGATTGATTTCATCTCTATTGGATATACTTTCCTCTTACTTTGTGAACCAAATAGGCTATGCCTCAGAGTTCTTTCTGCTGAAAGTAGGACTACTTAGTATTGTTGGAAATAAATTAAGTAAGTAGTCTTCTCACAATCTGATGTTCACCAGAGCCAAATATCTACATTATTGCCAATGATATTTCCCTCTGGGTTGTCCACCATTTGTTTCTGGAGGATGAGAGGATGATCGTGACAATGACCAGAAGAGCTTTTCTCAATGGGGTCCTACAGATATGCTGAACTTCATTTCCCATAATCTTTTTGTCTATTCCCTTTGGAGAATGGAAAGGGCTATAATAAAATATCATCTCCCCAAATATTATATAATACCCTGAAGCCCTACAGGCCAAAATATCCTACCATTTGTTGCCATGATAGTTGACGTGTTTGGTAATAGGCCTAGAAATCTACAATCTCCCATGCTTTTCCTTCCAGAATTTGCTTCACCTATAAGCCTACTTCCTTTTCAAATCTAGTTTATATATTTATTTTTTTAAAAAAGTTATAATCTTACATTATTTGTTATAAACATCATGTACTTGTCCATTTGTTTTACTTATTTTTTTAGAAACTAAATTCAGTTTCCAGAACTCTGCTTCAAATGTTATATATTGTTCATGCTGGTATGTGATATATCATGACAATCAAAATATTTTTTTTTAATCAGGGAAGAAAGAAAAATATCTTTTTAATGTTTAAAGTGAGTAGACCTAAGGAAAACAAAAATCAAAATGTTAGGCTTTAGCTTACAGCTAAAGTAACAGGGAACCATTATTTCATTTTGTCTTGAAAAAAATTCAATCATTGATCAAGTCAAAGGAATGCTTAAGAGTTTCTGTCACTTGACTTGACTCTAGTTAATAAAGCCCCCATTTTGTATTGGGCTGATAGTGGTGGTAGGTCATAGAAAGAGAATGTATTGAGGTTTGTGAAATGGTGCCATTTAGCCTCAAAAAGATACTGCTGTATCTGGAAACCTTCACTGATGGTCAGCAGATCAGCTTTCTGTGAAATAGCTATGTTAACAATGACCATCTTAGATGTGTGGGCTTAGAATAATAATATAGAAACTTTCCATTTCAGCCTAGGTAACTGAAATAAGCTATAACAGGACAGACTGATAATTTCACTGAGAGAATTAGATGAGCAAATAGTAAACTCTCCCACATGAATGACTGAATGCATGATTGATGCTTCTATATAATACATTCTCTTTTAAAATGTTAATCTTGATCTCACAGCACCAAATTCATATTTACATTGAATATGTAATGACAAAGTACATTGTGATTTTCACAATGGAGATATGTAGATTTTGATATGTTAGCATGTAGGGGATAAAGAACATCAAAGAAACAAAATATGGCTCTGCAGGCTTGTTTGAGGCACATAGTGGAGCATATAGCTGTGGGGCTGGTCAGTGCCCTGAAAGGTCAGTGCCCTCTGCCTTTTAGTTAATTTTTAACATTCTTTGCCCCCTGTAAATTTTAAATACTATTTTTATGCTTTTAATATTTTATTTGTACACTGCCCAGAGTCCCTCTGTGAGGGAGATGGACAGTTCCTAAATAAGATAAACAAATAAAGAACAAAACAACAATATAATAAAGTATAAAGTATGAAGAATAAAAGGTAACAAAGAAAAGCAAGGCTAAAAATCTAAATTAAATCCCAAATAGATTAGAATATATATTAGATTTTTTTTCTACTGCCATTACGTAGAGAAAGCATGTCCACCCTTGGCAACTTTAAGATGTGTGGACTTCAACTCCAGGAATTCCTCAGTCAGTTTGAGTGATCAGGGAACCAGTTTTGATGAGTTTTGTGGCCTCATGGGTTCTTCATCCCTTTCTGAATACTTTTAAAAAAGTTATGACTTTTTCCCCACCCTCGAGCTTTCTTTCTTCCTTTCTCCTCCCCTTTTCTTTAATGCCCCAAGGATTACTGAGCCCTGACAAATTCTGATTTGCAGCAGAATCTGCTATGTTCATCACTATCAGTCAGACTTTTAAATAGGTCTTTTAACCAGACAAATATAATGCCTTTTGTTGAAAAAATGAGCAAGTGGCCTGCTGATCAGCACAGGTTTGCATATTAGCATCTTATTTGAACTGGGTATGTGAGATTACATTAAATGAACATATAATCCCATACGTTATGTAAAGATTAAAATTGACTTCAGTATAGATGTCAGAATAACGATGGATGGAACTTTCTTACATCTGCATTTCTCCTCTAAACTCGATTAAATAGCAAGTTTCCATAGACTCAGATATGCTGGTTTTGGAGTACTGTAGACAGAATCAATAATCGTAGCAAAGCCATCTAATTTCCCTGGGTCCCTTCCTCCTTTGGTAAGTCTATCATGGCTCTGCAGATTTGATTTCAAAATCACATCTGCCTCCACTAAGCAGATACAACTTTCATTTTCTTTTCCAAGTACAAATACATTTATTTTGTGTTCAGCCATTCCCAAAGGCTTAAACAAACAAGAAAGAACTCTTTGATTTTTTTAAAGAAATAAGTTAAATTATAT
Organism: Acrochordus granulatus; assembly: GCA_032468055.1. NCBI lineage: Eukaryota > Metazoa > Chordata > Lepidosauria > Squamata > Acrochordidae > Acrochordus > Acrochordus granulatus. The sequence continues at coordinate 6,380 of JANHZU010005512.1, read as the reverse complement.
CCACCACAGTAAAATACCACAAATGTACCGATATACTAAATAGAATGGTTCCATTAGATGAGATTGGATCATTTCACTCTTTCAAGTCCCACTTCTTTTGTTTTTTGTTTGTTCAGTTGTTCCATTTGTATAATTATATGAATTAATTCCAGCCTCATGGTCATTTACAAAACACTTGATAGGAAAAATGTTCTCTTTTCTGAGGGGAGGGGTGTTGCCTTTGCCTCCCAGCAGCTGCCTGGATTACTCTCTGCAGTTTTCTCTGCAGGATTTAGGAAGTAATTTTTTACTGCCTGTTTCCTCGATTTAAGACAGTGATTAAGCCAAAGTTACCCAGCAAGGTGAAAGTAGAACTCCAGGTAATCATTACGAGTCAATATTCATTTAAAGCCACTACCCCCAATCCATAGAACAAGTTAAAATATTGGTGGTAATTATAAATCACTTCATTATGTTTTGTCCCATCCAAGCTCTCGTGGCCTCCAGAAACTAGGACAAAACTTCTAAAGCATTAGTGGTATAGCTTGGAGTGCTTGTTGTATTGCTGGGTATCATCAGTGTACTGATGATATTGCATCCCATGCTGCGTGATGTCCTACCTCAAGACCTGAGGTGTCATACCCACCAGGACCATGAAGCTGATCTCTCTGATCACCCCTGACTGGAACTACCAAAGAGGGAAGAAAAGGAATCTCCATAAAACAATGCTTCCCATTTCCTCTGCAGGTGATCCAGCAGGAGACCGTATGATATCAAAAGCCACCGAGAGATCTAATAGGATCAGAAGGGATGCACTCCTTACAAAGATCATTTGCAAACGTAATCAAAGACATGACCATCCCATGCCCAGGCCTGAATCCTTACTGAAAAGATCTAGATTTTTTTAGGGCAATTGATCAAGTTGGACAATAACCTCCAGACATCCTGACTGAATCTAGTCAGATTTATACATTAATTTTTATATAACACAGAATTCAGATCTTAGTGGTCTTCATCGAAAAAGGTGAGTGATGTATTTTGACTATGAAAATCATTTGTGAGACTCTTCAAAAAGCTTTGCAAAGCATGTACTATGGGAACAGCAGGGTATGCAATATGTATGCAGTACTGTGCAAAAGATTTAGGTCACCATTAGATCTGCTGTTCTAGTAATGGTACAATGGCCATATAAAATTATGTCTCAGTCTCTTTGTTAGAATACAGCCAGAAACTACAGGAAATTTGTACGCATTATCAAAAACAGGAAAAAGCAGAAAAAACAGCTTCCATAGGCTAAAATGGCAAGTATTTATCACTGACTAATACTGAGGAAGCCATTTTAGTCTGAAAATTGTGTTTGTTTAAATTTTGTGTACATATTTCCTGTATTTTCTGCTTGAATCTTAATACAGAGACTGAAAAATAATTATGAATGGTCATTAAAACTTTGATGAAACAAAGCAGGTGTTGGTCTAAGACTTTTGTACAGTACTGTATATGACAAGGAAGAATGCAACATTACGGAACACTTGATATAAGTGCTTTATCTGAAAGAGGACACAACTCTAAACATAATGAGGAAATTGTAAAGAAGAGGAGCTGAAGAAACTTAAATTGTTTTCAAAATCAACAGAGAGAGCATTTGTAGTTCAGGGCTGAGCTGGGGAATCCTTGGTGCTCTCTGAGCTTGCAGATGTTTCATTACCCAGTAACATCTTCAGTGCCATAGGGAGTGGGGTTTGCTATCTGTTTATATATAATGGCTTGCTCTGTTAGAGTTGGTGGGAAAGTTGTTTTCTTCTTAGAAGTTCCTTGATTCAGCTGTTGTTTACTGTTTGATTGTTTGTATTAGAAGTCACTTTTCATTTATTTATTGCTGAAGACCAATAATTTGAAGTTTGTGCCAGAAGGTGAAATTCCTCTTCCCCACTCCAACACATTTAAACAGCAAGTTATCCACAAGGTAATGCACAACATATGGAAAAATGGAAATGCTATTCAAGCAACTTGTAAGCAATTTGTAATGAAAAGTTTATTTTTTTATTCCTCAGAGATACTTGGAGGTAGTTGCTGCAAAGTGGACGAGAGGTTCTGTGCACATTTTACAAGACTGACCCTCTGATCCATAAACCATTGAATAGATCTTTGGAACTTCAGAGGCCAAACCAGCTCCTTAAGATCTACTTCTTAATGTGGTAGTGCAGGACTACCCTAAAAATGATTTAGGACCACAGTGCCCACATGTTCAGCTTCATTCCCAACTTTGAAGGGAATAGATGTAGTTTGCCATTGCTTTTTTCTGGGATCAATAGTTCTGGAATTTCCAGGTAGTTTGCCTATCCAAGGACTAACCAGAACTGACCAAAATCAGCAGGATGGTTGTCCACATACTTCCCTCTGCTGAAGAAATAAAACTGGTTGTCCTATCTTAAAAATGTGATATGATGACTATAGTTGGGCCAATCCCAGCAATATAAACTCTCAAGATCTAATACTAAAGGCTGTTCCCATCTTTGTATCATCTAGTCAACTGGGCTTCCATAATTTACTGGATCAAGTCAATATCAGCTAATGCTGTCTGATGCACACATTATCTAGATACTACTGAGAAGAAGTATCAGAGATCATGCTGTTCTATCTAGTTTTCGAATATGCCGTTTCTTACTTAGCTTGGAGTCAAAGATCTGCTTGTCTCACCATAAAGCAATAATCTGTACAAATAAGAAAGCAGTATGTTAAAATGAAGCATATTAATTAGCTAGACCTTGACAGGCAGACTAGCTCTCCTTGTACTGAGAATTTGTAGCCCCTTCTTGCTATTAGGGAGGAGCATTCAATTCCTCTTTGGAAACTGAGGTGGCATAATCCAGACTAAGAATAGTTTATTAGCACTTTTGTCATCAATGCAGCTCTTCCAATGGATGCTGTTTGAGATGAGCTTTCTGGTGTTCAATTCACCAGCTTTTGACATCTTCCTTTGTATAGAGGTCCATGTCAATAGGGTGCAGAAGATACCATGAAGGACAAAGCTCAGTCTGTGGCTAAGGGAGGGCACAGCTAGGCACCAGGTAGACTATGTGCCCTGGTTATGGGAAATGGAATTTAGAAGGAAGTGGGGAGTTAAAAGTCTGCCAGGCCTCATTTCTATTTCTGGAAGGAGACATGGGTGCTCACCGATCTATAGCAAGCAGAATGCAATGTGTTTAATATTGTCCCTTTTGTGAGAATAAAAAGGGCAGAGCCGGGGTGAAGCAGAGATTCAGTCTTGAGTCTCTACACATCGTCAAGCATCAGAAACCCAACCCCTCCAGAGGACCATTGAATCTTATCTTAGCAGTGTGGGTGTTCAACAGGCAGTTGGGCAAATTCTTGTAATCTTGTAACAACAATAAATCTGTTAACATGAACTGTACAGCGAGAGCCTGGTCTTCATTCCTGACACCTTCAGGGTTAATTTTTGATTGCTTCTTTCTTCCCATCTTTTTTTATCCCATAACTGTTCTCATTGATTGGAAGGATTATTTATGTATGCATTTTTTTTTAGTTACTTGATTTATATCTGTGCTTACTATCTAGGGGACATTCATAGATAAAATAGTAGCAGGGCAAAAGGCCATAGATGACGTCCTCATTACATGTTATAAAACTGAATCAGTTTAACCAGCATTTATAAAAGCTTCTCCAGAGATGCAAAAATTGTTTTTCATTTACTCTTTTTCTGTCATTAATGGTCTTCCAATCACTTTTGGCATTAAGCTTAATTAAGCTAAGATGAAGCAAGTGGGCCATCTAAGACAGGCAGACATTTATGTGTCATGCTACTTCTCCCAATATTATGTTTTATTATTTTGTGTTTCTTTCTTTTTCAGTAATATATGAGCTTTCCTATTAAGGACAAATGAATAAATAACGTGTAATGTATTTAAAAATAATCACTTAATGATGAGGTGTTGTTTTATTACCATAAGCTTTAAAGTGGGAAATTGTTAGAAGGGCTGCCAAAGTACAAATCACCATTATGTATGTTCCTACTGCCACTTTGGAAGCACTTCCAGTATGAATGAACTAAGTAGCAATTACCAGAGAAATTACGAGCGATGGTCAACCTCTCCGGGAGTAAATGGGAAGGATAAATCTACATATATTAATCTAAAGGTATGGATATGGAACCATAAACATGTAAACACAGGAAAATTATGTACAGTTATGTAAATATTCAATTATAACTTCCCCATCAGAGATCCATTTTTCTTCAATGTTGTCTGCTTTCTGGAAAATGCTGAAGATGGAGCTTCTTCAGAGGGCTTGGGTGGGGTGGGGTGATACCACATACTTTGTCTTATATTTTATATTTATTGTATTTTTATATTTTGTTAGCCACCAAAAGTCTTGGAGTACAGCAACATACAGATAAAATAAATAAATAAACTTATAGTACTTAAATAGGTAAGAGAATCAGGTGAAGGTGCTGGCCTAGAAATCAAGAGATGGTGAATTTTAGTCCTGTCTTAGACACAAAGCCAACTAAGCCTGCCACTCTCAGCCCTAGGAAGGGCTGAATAAATTTTACAACATTTCCTGCTACCTAAACAGGTATATACCAAAACAAAAAACAAAAATAACTGGACTTTTCTTTCATCCCAATTTTTTTATCAATACCTCCTGAAAATATTTTATGCTTGAACTGCTAATGTGTATCTGTATGTGTTTAACAAATCCTAACATCTCAAGCAGGGCTGAGCACATTTACTGAGAATTACAAAGAACTTGGAAATTAATTATAAATTACAACACTGGATTTTAATAAGATCTCACTGAAGCTCTCATCCAGGAAATCATGATGCATTGTTACTATTCCACTATTGTTAAAATCTATGCAACCCACATTCCTCCAACAATTCACAGCAGGTGATTTTTCCCGTATTTTTTGTTTTTTAAAAAAGCTGTTACCAATTAAATATTCTAAAATGTTACATTTAGAAACTGAAACTATTTAATATGAAGTGGCTAATTATATGGACAAAAACTCAGCATTGCCTTCCACTAGGCACATGAGTAGCTGGAGGTAAGTCCTCTTGAAATCAATAGGCTTTATATCCCTGCATATTTGTCAAAGACTGAGGGTGAAAGGACGATAGTGCAGAAGCATAATATTCAGTCCTACACTACAGCTTGCCAAGAGCTGGCCTTTTCTCATCAGCAAATTCCCTTTTCCCTATTCTTAAATGACTTGATAAACATCATTGTAAACTGAAATTGAAAAAAAGTTCCGACAGCTGTTTTCAAAGTAGTGGATCAGGGTGAGCAGAGGTGCTTAGAAGGAAGAAAAGACAATCTTCTTATTCATATTTTATTGATTGCAACACAAATTAAACTCAGTGTAACTTTAAGATTCAGTAACAGTGTTTTAAAAGTAAAAATTGAATGTCAAAATTCATTATCTAATATTCCTAGACATAAGTTCATGGTTTAATGATGAAATATGTGACAAACAATTACTGGGTTTTTATACTGTGACACTGTCAAAGTGTTTGATTCCTGACCAACTTTTTACAGTCCGTTAAAAACAGCCACCAAACTGGTTTTGAACATTGGGTTGAGCCAGAATGTGGTTTGTTTGCTTTCACTTAGCATGATGTGGGAAGACAGCCGTTGCGGTTTACAAACTGTGATTTAAGGTTTAGCATAATTGTGGCCATTGTAGCTGGTTAAACAAAAGTTGTTTGAGAAATTTGTAGTTGAAAAGACTTCTTAGGGTTATTTTAATATGTCTTTGTTTCCCAAATTCAAATTTGGCCCAGGAAGAAATCACCTATGACAGAGATTGTTGTTCACAATACCTACATCCCAGGTTATTAAACCTTTCTCTGCCAAAATCCACTGTGAAGTTATTCTTGTCTATGCCTTTTTTGACTTACAGCATTGGAGTATCTAGCTCTGTTTTTTCCATTACTCTCTTGGATCTGCCTCTTTTGTCTGTTATATCTTAATTTCCATGCTTTGGTTAACCAGCTGTATGCTCCTTTGTCCTTTCCCCATAATTATTGATTACAGGCGTGTCCAACCTTGGCAACTTTAGTTATTATTTATTCATTCATTCATTCATTCATTAAATTTATATGCCGCCGAAATCCGAAGACTCTCGGCAGCTAAAAACAGTAAAAAGCAATATATTAAAAACAATTAAAATAGAAATTAAAAAAAACCCATTAAAACAAAATAAAAACCCGGTAAACTAGCAAGGTAGGCAAAAGATTTAGAATATAAAAAAGGGGGTGAGGATGGCTAGAGATCAATTAGCCACCTCCATGCTGATAATGAGCACCCCCTGGAGCCCCAGGCCATCTCGCAGAGCCAGGTCTTAAGGCCCTTCCGGAAGGCCATCAGGGAGGGGGCAGCCC
>JANHZU010005511.1:44155-59383 GCA_032468055.1 Acrochordus granulatus | reverse complement strand
ATTGAGGCAATAAAGATATAATTGATTTTACTGGGTACACCAGATGGCTGGATATGTCTTTTTAATTTCCTTAATATTTAAAATGCAAAGCCTGCAGGCTTGTGCAGAACAAGACGCTTCACAGGGATGCTGCCTATCAAATATTTTGTTAAAAAAGGAAAAATGATTTTTTCTGCTCAGCTTCCCTATATACTCAATAAAGGAAATTTAACTAACTCCTTTAATGTTCCAATCCAACAATTTTTTTCCACAGATTTTTCAAAACTTAAAAATCCATAGCAAAATCTAACAAACTGGACATTTGGCCTAAAATTAAAACACTGTAAAATTAAATTTTGAACTGATGGATCATTCCTAGAGAAGATATTCAAAAACAAATGTAAAATGTCATCAAATGTATTTCATTTGTTCCAAGAAAAAGCACTTCCAATGAATTGATTTTCCCCAATACGTTGGGAGTTAAAATGCTATGGCAAAAAAGAATCTCTTCTCACAGTTTTGTGTCTGTGGATTAGCCAAGGTTCTTTTAACTGGGGAAGATTAGTGCCAAACATGTTGATATCCTCCATTCAAATCCATATCGCCCAAGCTATGTTGAACAACTTTAATTTTCCTGCAAAAGGAGAATTCTATACCAAAAGAAAATGGAACAATTATTGCTACCTTTATTGTGGATCTACTAATAAAAAGGCTCCAATCAATCAATGTTTCTCTCAATTTAATTGATGACAGCAGGGGAGGCACTGAGGCTACCATCAAAAACTTCAGATGATTTTTAAGGTATCTCAAAACAAAGGAGGAAAGCTGCAGAAATGAAGCAAAATGACTGCCATCACAAGCAGCTATAATGAACCGAACTGGTTTTACATTGGACAGGAAAGGGATATTCCTTCAATATATATGAGAAAACTATATTGGGAAAAGGCTGCTATATTAGGAAGACTTTCTTGTCACTGGGCTCCATTCTTTCTCTATCACAGATCAGCCTTTCCACCACATTAGGAACTACTACACCATTCCCCTTAGAAAATGGGTGAAGTAGGTATCATCTGCTCTTATACAAAAAAAGACCCTTCTCCAACTATGCAATTTCCCCCATTTTCCTCTAAGGAAATGTGTATTTTTTTTAAAAAAAAGGAGAAATGGGAAAAGACTTGGCTCAGGGAACACAACTGTCCTTGCTACTCAAGGTCCAATGAGTTTTTTGAGGAAGGCTTCTAGTTGATCTTCTTCTTTGATTCCCACAAACTTATCTACCACATCACCATTCTTCATGGCTAAGACAGTGGGGACAGCTGACACCTAAGAACAAGAGCACAAAAAATGGCATAAGCACAATAATAGCTGAGCTCCACTGACCTGTGAACATCATTTTGAGAGGCAAGGCAAACATTAAAACAAAAGATATGGTGAAAGGTGAATGATTAATTCTTCCTGTTAGAGAGTTCTCTAAAATTTTGCAGCATTGAACTTTATTTTATGTGAAGACCTCTATAAAGGGATAAAAATATTCTAACTCAGGGTTGGCGATAAATCCATTCCATCTTGGTCATTCTGAACACTTGCATTCTCCAAGTCTGAAGAGAACCAAATTGAGGAAGACTCTTTCTTAGATGACTATGAAATTTGTTTTGGATTATCAAATCAACTTTAAATCAAGTTCATGCTATTTACTAAGCAAAATAATTTTTCTAGTAAAAAATGAAGGATTTTTCAGAATAAGAAAACTGACTAATTTTTTTTAGCTTTTACCAAACTGTAATGAGTGGGATTTAAAACTGGTGAGAACTTTATTTAAGTCTAAAGGGACATCATCACTTACTGAAATGGAAATGCTTCAGAAGAGATGATGAGGCAGACCACTTTTATGACTGGTATCTGTAGCTCTAGAGAAACACGCTTCCCCATTACTTCTGAATTTTACCACAAGCCCAGGGATTTCAAGTGCAAAGTATTACAGAGCTTATTGAATGGATAAAGGCTAAGGAAGATAATCACTGATAGTTATGATTAAATAAGCTTTTAAGCAGTTCTTTTTTCGCTCCTTGGCTATTTCCAGGCCAAAACTGTCATCCTGATTCAGCAACGAATATTGCTATATGTAACAATTCTGGAAATGCTGTTTCCACACCAAGTGATTTTCTTTCACCATTCCCTAATAATGATTTTATCTAGTACCAAACAGTCATTCCCCTCTATATTTGTCTTATGAGTTTTCATAATATCTGATGAAAAAGATTTGGCTTGGAACTTCTTGAAAAATAAAGTTTTGAAGAATTTCTCCTAGGTGCAATATGGTATTTTTTCATTGATTTAACTAAAAAAGTAGTTAAGGGACATGCGTATAATGCCCTGTCTTTCATTATACAATCATCTCTCTGGTGGTTTACAGTATCCTGGTTTCCCACACTTCAGTTCAACCCCAAGGGAAAACATCATGCTGGAACTTCCTCCCACTACATTTTTAGGAATTGTGCTATCACCACAAAAGGGGAGTCATATCTTTAGCAATAATTGGAAAAGTTCTCCTTGCCCTGGAAAAATCCAGAGAAATTATCCATCCATTTTTTTCTGCCCATGTTTTTAAAAAGCATTTTGGAAAGCCATTTGTGCCTAGCTTGTTTTAATAGTCAGAAAATAAAGAAAGTTAGGACAAAATAAATCTAGGTCAGTCTTCAGAAGCATGAAAAACAGTTATCAACTTTAAAAACAAGTGAAATTGGACACAAACCTTCTTTGCACAGTTCTGCTTCTCATGGGGAGAATCTAAGGCCTATTCTATCCTGTACTATTCTTGTCTAACTTCACAGACATAGCTAGTCAAAAATCAGCCACAAAAGCTAGCAAAAAGCATTTAGCTCCAAATATGAATTCATGCATATTTAAATTCTTTTGTAGCATAATGCTACAGAATACAGAAGGGTGTGTGGTGGCACAAGCAGTTAAGACGCTGGGCTTGTCAGCCAGATGATTGGCAGCTCAATACCCAAGAGCTGCTGTGTAATGGGGTGAGCTTCTGTTGTCTGCCTAGCTCCTGACAACCTAGCAGTAAAGATGCAAGTAGACAAATAGGTACCACCTCATCAGGAAGGTAACAGCATCTGTGCGCCTCAATGTACAGTCATGCTGGCCACATGATTAAGAAACATCTTTGGACAAATGCTGGCTCTTTGGCTAAGAAATGAGATGAGCACCGCCCCCTAGAATTGGACACGACTGGCAGGGCAAAACTTTACTTTTTTTTTTTTAGTGTAATGCTAATTGACCATACAATACAGCCAAATAGCAATGGTAAATTTTTCCCCTCTTTCTTTTGCAAACCCCAAATCTGTCTTATTGGTCAATCAATGTCTTACTACCAATGAGATGAACAATAAGATAATTGCCCAGGGAGCTCTGAATAAACTGAGTGTAATCCTGTAAAATCTGAAAACCAAGGTTACGGCTTTCATCTGTAAGTGAGCCCATTATGTATGCAGGGAATGACTGGAAGGAATCTATAAGAATGTCAGAAGGGGCTAATACATTCCACAACTCCTCTGTCACCTTTATCTCAGCTCAACTGGGGGGGTCATGTCCACCTTTATCTTGCATGCTGCCCTTCTCTGGAATGTGCACTGTCATCAAATATGTATCCAGCTGGCCTTCATCTTGCTGCCATCAGCAATCTTCACACACAAATCCCAGACTCAAAGTCTGCTTTTACTAGTCTCTGCTTTTCCTCTGCTGGTCAATGAAAACTAATTTCTTAAGAATGCCATCCCCCATACTTAATCCAGGATGTCTTTAAAAAAGAAATAGAAATTCATCTCACAGTCAAATCATTCAGTTTTGTCTCATGTCCTTCAGTGCCCTCTAGGGTTCAATTTTAACACAAGTCAATTCTTCAAAATGCATCCCCAGTGCCCCTCCCTAATTTCTGGCAAGGGCTTAAGTATTCTAACAATGTTCATTTTTATCTGTGTCTTTTTGGAGCCAAATAAAATAGAAGAGATCCAAGCAAGGACTCAGCATTCCTTTTGCCAAATTCCCATTTCATTTCCAGAGGGAAAATCAGGCTATATGAAAAACTGCCCCAAGTCACACTGGAAAACTGGTGGGTCAGGTTTGACTGGAAACAATGGAATGGATGAATCATTTTTCCTAGCTGCAGCTTAAAACAATCCAGCTTTTGAATATAGATCAGTATAGATCAGTGTTTCCCAAGCCTGGCCATTTTCAGGGGTATGGATTTTAACTGCCAGAATTCTTACAAATGGCCATGCTGATGGTGGAATTCTGGGAGCTGAAATCCACAAACCTAGAAATGATCAAAATTCGGAAACACTGATATAGATCAATCAAGTGCTGTCTTCCAAACACTTCATATCCATTCCAAGACCCTCTCAAACTCTGTAGTTAAAATTGTTGTTAAGCCTTAGAAAATAAGCTAAAGTAAAAGGCTATTGTCAAAAGCAGGGATGCAACAATGGCAAATTAACACTATATATTCATAACACAATTTAAATAAAACAATGTTTAATGTGCTGGCCTAAAAACCAGGAGACTGTGAGTTCTAGTCCTGCCTTAGGCATGAAAGTCGGTGGGGTCACTTTGGACCAGTCATTCTCTCTCAGCCCAACCCCTCAGAGAATGGTTGTTGTGGGGAAAATAGAAGGAGGAAGGAATATTATGTATATTCACCATCTTGAGTTACTTGTAAAGTCATAAAGGCAAGAAAAAAAATCTAAAAAAATAAGACAAAATAAATAAATATTCACTTATTTGCAGCACAGCAAATATAAATACTTACAGTTTGGTTCCTGAGGGGGCTTAAATGTTTATAAACACCACAAATTAGTAAATATACAAAAAGGGGTAAGCTGGAAACCAAATAGCCTTTTGTTCCTTTCCTTTTTAACTTTTTATTGTTTTTCTATTGTTTTCTTCTTTAATACAGACAAACAATAAGTAACAATGTAGCAGAGATCTTAGTATTGTTTAGCTTAAGGCAGAAATATTTTGATGTAATTTGCAGTTGTTTATACTATATTTAGCTTTGGATGTAAAATTAAAAAAAAAACTTATGCCTGTTAAGATCATTTCAAATAATAATAAACCCTGATATAAATCTCTTTATTTTCCTCTATCTTTAAAGAGGATCTCTAATGATAAAGATCATTAGATCTCTAATGATCTTTATCATTAGAGAGTTAATAATATAGTATTAATATAGTCAATACTATATAAATACAGAAATAACATTTATTTATTATATTTATATGTTGCCAATCTCAGGAGCGACTCTAGGTGGCTTACAATATGTAATATAACGGATTATAGGTCTTATAATAACATAAATTTTAAAACAAATTTTAAATAAGAATTCCAAAAAACAAATGGCAACGGAAGAGGATCCATTCTTGGAAAATGGCAAATACTCCTTAGCACAGCCTTCCCTAGTCCAATCCTAGACACTGGCTTAAACTCCCAGAATTCCTAGGAACACCTTTTTGGTATCAAGAGGGCCATAGCAAGAACTTTTTGAGACTGGCTATACTGAAAATGGGACATCCAAAACTACTGGAAGAACACTGTGGTTTTGTGGCATTTCAAACCCAAGTCTCTCCAATCTGAGTGGAACATTTTAACCGGTATATTACACTATTTTTAACAAAACAGGAGATGTGATGTACATAAAAAAATATGGTCATAGAATATCTGTCCTGAAGCCTTCCTGAACTCTGAGTTTTCCCAATCTCAAAAGTGTCCAACCAACAACCTCCAAAATCTCCATCTGTTATAATGCCGGTTGAGATTTATGGGTGTTATAGTTCGTCTAGAGGATTCCAATAGGTTTCCTTTTAATGTGCTCAGAATTCCCATGCAGTCTAATGGGCTTTCATTTTTTTTCATAAAAATATTCCAAAAAGATGTATTATTTTAATTAACTCTCTGACCCACTCATTATTGCATAAGAGCTAGGGTTGTTTAATTCACACCAGTTGCAGACCATGCAGCTGATATTCTGGGTGTATCAAACTTATTGTTCCCTTTTTTCTTATTCTTTTTTCACTGCGCATGCACAAAGAGAAGGGTTATCATCCTTAGAGAGAACTGACCAAACTGGAACATAGCAGGAAAGGTGGCAACAAGTCAATACAAGAACAAAAGTTCAAGGCAAAGTGGTTACAGGTTGAGGCAGGTCCCTCTTCCTACCTTTCTAGGAAGCCTGGATGGGCTTACATTGCAAGAAGAAACCCTAGCTTAAAGGAGGAAAAGGATATTTTAAATCAGAAAATAAGGAAAGGATAAAATTGGTTCATCCATTTATCAAATGATGTATTTGTCACAGGGCAGCAAACCAGCCTACCCAATCCGGTATCCACAGAATGTTTAAGAATGATAACTCCCAGAATTCCAGTCAGACTTGGGCAAGGTTAAGGGAAAAATAAATCAAAGATCTCTCCTTTCAGAATGGTTCTGAGAGAAGAGCAGAGAAAGGTCCTGCATCCCTGGATGTTCAAACTCTAAACAATAAATCTTTGATTTGCACAGGATTCTAGGAAGAATCCTTGCAGGTTTTTTTAAATCAGGAAACTGTTCATGGATGACTGCTCCTCTGGGACAACTTGGAGCCAGGGGCAAGCCAGGACTTATGTGAGGAATGCACAAGCATTCCAAGGCATACAAAGGGGGATTCTCTCACTCCCTTGCTCTCTTCTAAAGAATTCGCTCCAGAGAGGGTATTGCGAAATGCTCAAGCCTATATATGAGCTGCCTTGTAAACAGAAGTGGGTGAGGGCATCAAAGAGGAGTGGGAGGCTTACTGGATATTTGTTGATGGTCCACAAGATCATAAAGGGAACTTTGAAAAACCCAAGCAAGAGGAAATTATGTAAGATCTTAAGAACCCAATCAGAAGGGTCTGCCTAATGCAAATGCCTTTTAATTATGGATCAGCATATATTATTTGTTTCCACTGATAATAACTTTTCAGACTTTTAAGTAAGTAGGTCCCCTTCTCAGTAATGAAGATACTTGGATATAAACTGAGACCTTCTGAATTCAAAATATTACCACTGAGATGTATGAGGAGATGTCCCCTCAGTGGGGTGGGAATAGTACGGGAGATCTAAATTGCCATTTTCTGCATCCTTTCAATTTTTACAATAAGATAAATGAAATACTAGAACAGTACCTGGGTTTTTCAGGTGGAAACTATGATAAAGTCCTGTCACTCATACATAGTAAATGCAGATTTGGAAAGAATTTGGGCAAAGCAAAATTAATTTATTTCCCTTCTTCCCCCTCTCTTCTAATGGAATTGTTACTTCTTATTGAATTTTTCTGAAGACTATGGATCTTATATCAGAGGTTATTATAAACTCTTCCTTGTCCAACTCTTGTGAGGTGTCTTCTAAACTGAGCTTAATTTACAGAAATTTCATAGATGTATTCAGGGAGTGTTCTTGGCTGTACTTCTGAAGTGGAGTTCTATGGCCTTCTTTCAGCATATTTTTTAATTTCCCAGTCTAATCTTTGGCCCCGATATTCCCTGGTAATCTTCCATCAAATACTAACGTGGTGCAAATCCAGACAAGATCAGCCAAGGGATTCAGTTTACTAAGGGTAAAGTCTCCTTTGGACCAAACCTGTCTCCTGGTGACTTCATGGACAAATCTATACAGGTTTTTTGGTAACAGTACAGAAATAGTTTGTCACTTTTGTTCCCATGGATGTTCTTTAATTTCCCAGTGATATAATTTTCACTATTCTTGGGCAACTTGGGGAAGGTTACTTTAAGCCTAATAACACTAGCCTACCTAATTATGTTCTTTTTTCCTTCATAAGTCAGTCATTCTTCATTTCAATTTCCCACAAAAATGAAAATCCATAAGTCTCACTATTTTTTTAAAAAAGCCTCATACACCATTACTCAAATGATTCATCAGAATTATTGCAACTCTTCTACTATGCCTCCTACAATTTACTGAATTCCAGCTTTGTTATTCCACATCCTAGATATGTTAGATCTGCAAATGAAGGAATTCTGGAAATAGTAATCCAGTACATCAGGAGCTAAGCAAGTAAGGGAAAATTAAACTACATTCCTTATTTTATTTGGGCTTTATGCCAACCAGTCATGGATTCTATTACCCTTTCTTGCCAAAATCTGAGATGATGATCAGAACAAACAAAAATAAACTAATTTAGCTCTAAACAACATGCATGTGTCTATCACAGAGTTGTTATAGGGACATACCTCATATTCAAGGGCAAGATCAGTATGATCATCAATGTCCACTTTCGCCATCACAATCTTCCCCCCATGTTTGGCCACTACTTTTTCTAGTCTGGGACCCAAGATTTTGCAGGGACCGCACCATCTCAGAACAAAGAAAAACAGTAGAGTTTAATCAAGGTCAGGAAAAAAAATCAGCATTAGCAGTCCTTTTTTTTTTAAAAAAAGATACTTTCCGAAGTATAAGCATCTGCTCTTAAGCAGAAGCCTCTGAACATCAAAGTATCAGATTTAATAGTGAAGCCTGGAAGTTTACATTAAGAGATGATATAGAGATCTGCATTTTGTTTTATAGTTTATGGATCAAGATTTAAAAGCAGCTGCTTACAAATTGCTCAGTTTTATTACAAGATATTCCTGAGCCTCTTGTATACAGTTTCTGCTGTGGGTGAATAAAGAGCAGCAAACAACTTATGTTTACTAAAACCATTTCAGAATCTCATGAGGCTTCTAACCAATAGAAATCTGCATTTCTTTCCAAAAAAGATAAACTACATAAAAGAGGGCATACTGCATTGTCATCCAAACTAATAAGGCAGCTCACAATGCTGAATTTACTATATATCAGAGTATCTTTCTCTATATATGTATAAACCAATGAAAGAGCACCATCTATGATCATGTGCAAAGATCTTGCCTATTTGTTTCACTGGTGTATATTTAACTAACTTGTTCCCAAATAATGTACAACAGGCAAAAGAGATGCTTGGACAAATAAGGAACAAGGTTCATGTCTCCTACGCTAATTTATTCTTTTGTAAGAGAAGTTTAAACTATCAGAGATTCTCATTTATACATTACATGATGAAACAAAAATTGACAAAACAGCGTCACAACAGCATTTACAATTTCTTGTAGCTCTGGAAACTGATACCTTATTACATATAAATTAGCTGTAGGCACATCACTATTTATATTTTCAGATGTTATAGTCACAGCAGGGTGTTGTAAGAACAAGTACTCAGCAGTTACTCTCTGTGTAAGACATTTACATATTTTTTAAAAAAATAAAGAATGAAAAAAGGAAGCCCCAAGACAGTCAGAAAATAGTTTCAGCAAATTATATACGGAGCAAAGTAAGGTATCTGAAAACATACAAATCAATATTCCATTATATATGTCCATCAATACAAAAATTCTGGAGCAATGGAGAGCTGCATTAAAGTATGATGTCATTTAAATAACTTCACAGAAATCTTGGTGTGAGTTTAGTACCAGAAAATAATTCTAGCTATGATGTAACCACTTCTGTGTACTCTTCAAACTGCTACTTCCCCAATAAATGTATTAACTGAAAAGGCAGAAAATAGCTGAATAGAATTCACCATTCATTTATGACAATTTAACAGGAAGGTGTAATCCAGCAACCAAGTAGAGAAAGAAAAAAAGATAAGAAAGCAACGGTACATCTAATTTACTGCAAGGACCTCAAAACTGAAGTACTTCCTGATCTGCCTCTTTACTTTTGATGTTTTCCATATCTGCTGTACAATGAAATTTAGAAATCAAGAGAGCAGGAAACATACTTCAAAATTTAAACGGAGCTATTCCTGCTGGAGTTCTGTTAACACTAAGAAAAGATTCATGAGATTGCATTGAAAGCATCTGTATGCATTCCTCCATTAATTGGTAGAACTATGTCCAAGTAATAGTGCCTTATTTTTATTGATTCCCTAATGTCCTGCTAACTTGCATCTGCCTGTGCTCTGATGAAAGCAAGTACCAATAAACTAAATATGCAGGCTCTTTTTCAAAAAATTGAAGGTTTTTTTCTACAGTGTTCATGAGAAAAATAATTGTGAGATTTTGGTTAAAACATTACGACTACTCATATGGTTGAGAATCTTATATTGCTTGATAAGAGAAAAGGAGGATGTAAGTAGTAATCAACTAGTATAGCTCCTCAGTTTATCCTATGGGATATAGGTAACCAATTGCTGAGAGAGAGAGGATTAGAGCCCTATTAGCTAAACTATTTGGGGCCAAAGCCATCCATACTACACAGTTTCTAATACATACACACCACATGAAGGATAGGACAGAAATTCTCTTACTGGCTTTTAATAAAGGTATATGCACCCTACTTACTGGGCATGGAAATCTATCACCACTGGTTTCTGACTTTTCAAAACTCTGTCTTGGAAGTCATTTTCATCCTGGACATTAAAAGTATGCCAAAAAACCTGAGTAGTAGAAAATGTCCTAATCTGTGCAGGCATAGCAGGAGAAGGAAAGGAAGTACACCAGGGGATCTTGCATGGCACAGTTGAAACTCTGTACAGAAGCACTGAGAGTCGCGGACGAAGCAATGGCGTGAGATGCTTGATCGGAATAGATAGGAATGATCTGAAGAGATGTTGGGCCATCTGGGAAAAGGACAAACAAAAACATTACAAAGAGCAAACAGAGGCCTAAGAATTTGTTACATTTGCACCACCCCTGCAGTCTAGCCATTCTATTGCTGCCTTTGGTCCCTTCCCAACTGATTCCCAAAGTCCCCATTCACCCTCCTAGCTGCTGCTGAATGTCCTTAATCATTTTCATTTCATATAAGTCTTTGCTATGTTCAATTTGGGCTACCTCACAACTCCAACAGTACTTAACACAAATTTATTTTCACTCTCCTGCAATTCAGTTTCTTTGCACATGCCACATGCAGCTTAAAATAGTGTCTATGCTGGTATATTTATTTTACTGTACATTGTATATATTATTATTATTAAATTTATATGCTGCCAAATTTAAAGTGACTCTCGGTGACTTAAAATAAAAACATGTAATAAAAACAATTAAAAACAGCTAAAAATCTTTAAAATAAACCAACCGGACCGAGTGGGTAGATTAAAAATATACATGGGGGGAGGTGAATATTAAACCAGAAACCACCTCCAAGATGATGTGTCCCCATTGGAGCCCCATGGCAGAGCCAGGTCTTAAGGCTCTTCCGGAAGGTTGTTAAGGGTGGGCATAGACCTCACCTCTGGGGGCAGGATGTTCTACAGGGAGAGCAGGCACACCTATCCAAAGAAAGAACTATGAAGTCCTTGCCTCTAGCTTGACATTTTACCTTTCTCCATTTGGAACATATACTGTAGGCTACCTAGTTTTATTATAAAATGGAGAAAACCCATACTAGAATTGTGGTCAATGAAGCAAAGGCAGTGATTTTAGTTTTCTAAACCATAAACCAGCCTTTAAAGCAGAATAGGGAGTTTCTCAAGAATGCCAGCTTCTTTGAGCTGTAACACTTTCCTAAGTCTACCAACTCAAAGTGCTCTTGATTTCCCATCCTATAGTCTAAGCTGGGAAAGAATCATTTGTTTTGATTTGCTGTTCCTTTTATCTGAAAGCAGGGTCTTCTATCCTGGGACAACATAGTTCCAAAGTATTACTGAAATGTACACAGCCTTCTTTTTAAGTAACATACCATTATTATTATAATATCAACTGAGTATCTCAGTGAGGCTAAATTATTTACAATTTTAATTATAAATAAAGGACAAGGTATAATAGTTAAATGATACTAAAGAACTTGCCAATGTCATTCAAAGAGATTCAGTTCTAATATATTCTGAAAACACATGGTAGACAACCATAATACAGTTGTTTTGCTAGTACTACATCTATAAAACATTGACAGTTAACAGGGATACACAGCCAGGATGCATGGCTACGATATTAACATTGCAGGATCTTTCTGCTTACATTCTCTAGACACCAAAACAATTTTATCAGCATTATCCCACAACAGCAAACTTTCATGTAAACTAAAAATATGAAGAAGGCAGTATTGCAAATACAATAGCCTTCAAACACAATGAATTTTTGGGGTTTGGGGGAGAAGATGGGTTATCTGCTTTAAAATATGTTCACCCAAAATTTCACATTAATATTTTACATTCTAAATCAATGTCTTCAAAATTTACTAAAGTCTGCTAACAAAATTAAGTGTCATTTCCCCATTAATTGAGACAATTTGTTTTATTCAAACAATTTCAAAAGTAAATACTTTTTGTCACAGTGTTAATTTTTTTCTAAAGAGTACATATGAAAAACAACTTATTTTCTTGTCTTAATTTAAATCTGTGCTCACGAAGCCCTTGATCTGGCTCTTCTGACACTTCACCAAAGCCAGCCTGTGGCCAGCGTAAGCAGCTCTTGTGACACAGAGGGAAAGGTGTCCTCAAGCTCCATTTACTACATTTCCGAGTGTTATGCGTTTAGTAAGCGGTCAACAATTCTGCCAGAAACGCACTGGCAACGCTCCCTGGTCCTTTCACCTCCTCTTGCTTTAACCTGAATTTCCGAAACGTCCTGAACAGAAGCGCCCTATCCAAAGGTCCCCCTCCTGATGTGAGCACGCGGTTGCAGTGACAAGGCGGTGGAATTCTGCGCATGTTCGAAGGTGCCGTCTTCAGTCAGTTGCACGCAGCTCCTCGAGGAGGAACCAGCCCCTCTGAAAATTAAACCCAGCCTGCCTGCGCCTTCTTGACTTCCGCTGGCGCCCCGTTTCTTCAGCCGCTATCGTCACTCGCAGGCAGCCCTGAACGCCACCAGCCCCTCCTCTGAAGAGCGACCCTCGGACTCCCTTATCTAACGGTCAAGGCCGTCGGCGGAACCCCTCCCCGCTCTCACCTTCGCACCCCCCGGAGAGGCCCACGCGGGCCACGCTACGGAACCAAAACGCTCAACTACTGTATCTTCCCGCGGCTGATTGGACGAAGGGACGCAGCTTTAAAACGCAACCATAAATCGCCTCGTGGTGATTGGCTGCTGAAAAGAAGCTCTTGACGGTTTGAGTAGTGGATTGGATAAGGCGGAGAGCAATAAGCATGTCCTCTGTGCTCATTGGTGAGAGAAAAAGCTGAGAAACTCTTCGGCCTCGGTGCCGATTGGCTCTGAGGGAAACCTGACCTCACCCCCCGTTCCGATTGCGCTGATGGCGGTCTGGCGTGCTGCCACGTGGCCGCTCAAGTTTCGCCGCGAGCAGGGTCGAAGAGCACGGCTGTGCCTGGCGCAGCGGGCGGGCGCCAACCGGGGCGAGGACTGGGAGGCGCCGCGTCTCAGGTCTCTTAAAGCGCCCGTGTTCGCGCTCAGGTGAATCGGTTCCCGAAACCATTTTGAGTGATGTACACTCCTCTGCGGTCCCATATTCTCCTCCCGCCTTTTTAAATCCGAGTCTGAACTCGGTCTCCGTGGTGGCTGGGCCGGCATCTGATAACCAGACAGCACCAGTCTCGCATAAGACGCGCCTCATTCCATCGAGTCATATTGCGAACAGCATGACAATCAATCAATCCGTTAACTTCCGTAGTTGAGAGGGCGATCTTTTACTCTCCCTTCGACTAGAGATTTTAGGATAATTATAATGGATTTTTACATTTCTATTCGAAATATATTCGTATATATTTGTTGTGTTTTGCCTCCGTGAGATGGGCAGCTAGCTATACGATTAATAAATTTCGAGTTTCCACGACGTGTTCATGTGCGCGCACCATGCATTTTATGGGCATTCTACGCTTGCTGAGTTTTAATGTAAGAAACATCCCTTTCTTAATGTAGTTTGTTATACAGTATTATTAGAAGTCCAAAGAGGAGCTTTTCCCACTGTTACAACAATATTACACAAATTCTATCTTCAACAGTGCCACTCCAGAGCCACCTTTTGCAGAATTGCAAAACTGAAATTCTTCCCTCTAAAAGGTAAAATTCCAATCATGTGCCTAAAATCTTTTTGGAGCCAAAGGCAGATAGCTAATATAGCTGCAAGCTATATTCCAAGGTATAAAAAAAATAAGATTATATAAAAAATATAATTAAAAATAGATTTAATTATATTTAAATTAAGTATAATTAAAATTGCCATATTTTGAATTTTCTCCTTCTCTAAGAATTATAGTTCAGTGGCATCTTTGGGAATGGCTCCGAACCATATCCCAGAAAAAATTCCGGTACTGGAAGTCTGAATACAAAAGCAGACATTTGCAAAAACAAGCAGCAAACATACTATGTAATTAACATTTTTGAAACTGAAAATACAGTATCAAGTATGACTTTCTGGGATTAGTGTCACAGATCCAGATGTTGAAGAAAGACCTATGTGTCAAATTCAAAATGCTATTAATGATTTATGGGGGAAAATGTAATGAAACAATTTCTCTCACTAGTCTTTTTCTTGTTTTCAGAGCTGACAAAATATTGCCTCTATTCAGACCATTTTTATGATTTACATAAATACAGGAACTCTTCACTTAGTCACTATCTAAACTTACAATGGAACTCCCCAGAGCAATTTATGACCTGTTTTTAAAGTTCTGATAGCTGCAATCCTCGGGGCTGTGTGATTGCATTTTGAGTGCCTGACAACTAGCTTGCATTTATGGTTACTTGGAACATCCTGTGGTCACATGATTGTGATTTTCAATGGATTTTGCCAGCTTCCGGCACTTGCTTCTGGTTTCTTTCAACCCACTGCTAAAAATGGGTTCTCTTGACTGCCACAAAAAAGGTTGCAAAATCAGGCACAGTCACATGGTGACCTACTTAATGACTGTGATACTTATAACTGTAATTCCATGTTCAATTGCAGTTGTAAGTTTAGGACTACCTATATTCTGAAAGGCTCTTGAATCTTTCCAACTCCATTACTGAACAAAGATAAACACTACTTCTGCTGTTAGGGTTTCACAATAAAATGAAAATATTTTTAAAAGTTAATTCAAAAGAATACAAACATACAAAATATACTGACAGTATAACTTTACATAAATTATTCGTACAATTAATTTACACAATTTTATTACCTTGACAGGTATTTTAAGTTAATAAAACTACTGTTCTAAAAAAGATGCTAATTCTTAAAATGAAGGAACTGCAATTGCCCTTCCCTCCCTTGGAATTACTCTAATATTTAATAAGGGATTTTCAAGCTACTCAAGTATATG
>JANHZU010005511.1:0-13886 GCA_032468055.1 Acrochordus granulatus | reverse complement strand
TGTGATTGTCTGGATTTGTTTTCGCATTTTGTCTCTCATAGTTGAGGTGTACCTATGATGACAATCGGGACTCGTCTCTCACCTGCACGACCCAAGCGGGCCCAGATGGCAGCGGATTTGGCCCTGCGGCCGGAGGCAAAAAAGCTCGCACGGCCACTCGCTTCACTTCCGGCGCCGCTTCCGTTGAGCTGTGTCATTGTACCGCGACGCTGGTACAAGCTGATAGAGTTTTGTAAAGACTCAGGCAGAGCGTCGCAGTCGGTCTAGCTGTCGGTCGGTCGTTAGCCTGGAGGTAATACCGTACGCAAGATTTTAGTCATAGAGAACTGGGGGGCGGGTTTGCGGCAGCTGTGGTTGACTCTGCCGAGGTATCCTGCTTTTGACAAGGATGAACCTTCGTTTTTAAAAACAGTCGGCTCCCACCACCCACCCATGTTATCAAGGCAATAATCACGTGAGAGAAGTTTGGCAGCCTTGGAATGGTTCATCATTAGCGTTCAGTGAAAGGACCCTCGGTGCAAAGGCAGGAAGTCTTTCAGTTCTCACCCTATATACACAGCTTTGGCTCTTTCGGATGTTGCTAAGTTAGAGATTTCTGTTTTGTTTTTCTACCTATTGAAAGAAAAGTAAGACAATGAAGAAAATGGCTAGTTTAACATTTGCTCTCTGAACGCATTTCCTGTTTCGAAAGATACATCATAGGCCACTGTGAATTGGCAGATCACATGGATAAAAGTTGTAATAATTTAACTATGGTGCCATTATCATTTTATTTGTATCCTATCTTTATACTGTATAAGGTTAAGATAATGGTTCTCCTGCCAGTCATGGCTGACTCTACGGGGCGGTGTTCATCTCTGATTCACAGCCCAGGGAACCAACATTTGTCCAAAGATGCTTCTGTGGTCATGTGGCTGGCATGATTATATGCTGAGGCGCACGGATGCTGTTACCTTTCCCATGGAAGGTGGTACCTATTTATCTACCTGTATTTTGCTGCTTTCAAATTGTTAGGTCGGCAGGAGCAAGGCAGACAATACATGCACGCACGCTTGGCTTGATGGCTAGAAAGTTGGAGGCCCAAGTTTGAGACCTAGCTCTGCCCTGCAACAAGGTGAGCTCTTGTTCTTTGCCTCAGCTCCTGCTGACCTAGCAGTTTGAAAGCATGAAAAAATGCAAGTAGATAAATAGGGTTCCCTACTTCAACAGGAAAGATAACAGCGTCCATGTGCGTTTGGCATCTAGTCATACCGACCTCATGACCATGGAAGCATCTTCAGATGAATGCTGGCTCTTCAGCTTGGAAATGGAGATGAGCAACACACCCTAGAGTCAGTTACAACTGGCAGGGAAACCTTTATATATATATATATGTAAAACTCAAGGCAACAAACATATCTTATACTCCTGTTTAACTCCTAATTATCCCCTCAACAACAGTCCTTAGAGTTGGGTTGGACTGAGAGAGAATGACTGGCCCAAAGTCACCAGTCAGCTTTCACACCTAAGGCAGGCTTCTTGGAGATTCAGGGTTTCCTGATTTGTAGGCCAGCATCTTAACTACTACAACTACTTTATCTGAAAATTGTATCACAGACTTGGCTTATTCCATAATAAGGAGAAAGTGCTGCTATCACTAGGACTAGTGTAGAGGTAGCAACTGTTGCTAGCTTTTCTTTTAATACATTTTAAAATGAACATAATACAGGGGAAAATAAAAAAGCACAGACACTAAAACACAAAGGGAAGTAAAGCTATAAATGATTCCAGCAAGTTATGTTTCATTTCTGAATTGCCCTCATTATATTAAGATTATAAAAGAAAAACGTGATTCTACTGTTGTTATTTCTGATATGTGTTGGGGAAAGATCAATACATTTACATTTAAATGAGGGTGCCATATGGAACTGGCCATCAACATCAGAGCCAAGATCACGAAACTGAAAAAATTACTGCAAGATTCTGAGCATACTTTATGAAGAACTAATAAAAAATGGAGAACATAACAGTTGAAACATCCTACTTGACCAGACCAGATTCCATGCAGCCCAAATCCTTTTTTCAACCATTGATAGTGTGATGATCTCAAGAAGAAAAAAATGCTGTATCTGCCCTTTTCTATTGTTCCTTAGTAACATATGACTGCTGACCCCAAAATTTAGATTCAGCTGTATTTAGGATCAAAACTGCAACCTGATATAAAATTCCCTTCTTCTAAATCAAATAGACTGGATTCACTTAATTGAATCTTTATTTTAAAAGGTGTTGTTGCTATTTGGAAAAAAATACCTGGGGATTAAATCCAACTGCTCACAATTATTCCTATTTATTTTTCCTACCTAATGAATGTTTTGATGGTCCAATTCAATTACCCCTTCTAAAACTCTGCATTTTCTGGAGCTTCCAGAGTTGGTTTCCTCATGAAGTCAGAGTTCCAGCATTGGAACAAAGTACCAGAAAAGTATTGGGAGAAGTCCATGGATCCACAGATATTAAGTCCTTTGACCAGGCATGGCAAGGAGATGAAACCCCTTTTGTTTTCTGAGATTCAGCCAATATATAGAGCTTTAGATTTCTCAGAGAATCCAGACTAAACTAGTGGATCTAAACTAAAAAACAAGGATTTTTACAAGGTAGTCAGGTCAAAATATTTAGTGTTTTACTTGTGAGTAGATTGAATCTATTTGGATTCAACTAGAATTACAGTTCTTTGATTTTGAATCTGTTAGACATCTGAATTAAAAAGCACATGATTTTACCAGTTAGTCACCCTATTATTTTAAAGTTTTATTTGTATAGGTTTTTCTTTTTTATATTTATTGACTATGTAATTAGTCTTTTCTATAGCATTTAATAATACTTTCTGACCTTAAATCACTGCAGTTGATTAATTTGGTAATAGTAATAATTATTTGATTTCTAACACAGGTTACTTTTGGGGGAAATTCTAAGATTCTGGTTTTCAAAGCCATTGCAGATCATTAGATAATCTGAGTATTCATGTAACAGAGTACAGTTAATTTTAGGTGAGTGATTTTGCAAGTCATTCTGTTTATGGGAGATGTCAGATGTCAACAAAAAATCATTTTTGTTTGAATCAAAAGGAAAAAAGGCAAAGAAATGGATGACAATAACAAGAACGGAAAAAAGATTTATGTTTACTACGTCTAGTACATGTAATTTCCTTTATTTTCTACTTCATGGGACAGTAATGGGGACAAATGGTTTTTAAAGAAAGAGCGCAGAATTGTTCAGACTTTAATTACAAGCATAATACATTTTTAAAAAATCTAACTATTTTCTGATCTTCATTTTCAGCTTGCTTCCAAAACCAAGATAAAATGGAAGAAAAGAGGATGGGGTGGGGGTGTTAAAAGAAACTCTTTAACAATCTAGAGATGAAGTTCTCCAACTCTCTCAGGAGATTCTGTCTATTTATCTATCTAGTGTCAATCTGGCTAAAACTATCATTGATGATCAAACTTCCACAAAACTGCACTAATATGCATATTTAAAGAAGGAAGACTATTTAATTTTCAGGGTAACTAATTAAGGAAAAGGAAACAGAAATTGTAGCCTCTGTCAGGGTTGTCTTGCTGATGTTATACATCCCTGAAAAGGACTAGCAGATATGCTAAAAAAAATTGGGGAAATGAGACACATAATCATGTTTCACTTAGGGAATTTACTGTCTCCCTTTCTAAACATACCAGTTCAAAAAGTCCAGGTAAAAGGAAGGAAAGAATATTTTCTTCAAGAAAAAAAATGCTATTCTCTAGACATGGGTACATGTACTAAGTGAGACTTACTTTAGATTGTTTACTTTTTTTACTCTATTATAACAGATTAAGTCAAGTTGTTTTTTGTTTGTTTCTTTACACAAGCTAGTTAACTCTGCAATTCAGTCTTAATTCATATTTTGGCTTTACATTTTTGGATCAAAAATTTTCTGTAAAAAATAATATCCTAGAGGTCTATAATACTTGTACTGCAACAGAATAGCACCATCCTGTGGTCTAATCAAAATATTATTTCTTAAATAAGATTGCATTTTCTTTTTAACCAAGTGGTATTTATCTTCCAAATGAAAAATTAGCATTCTGAATGGAATGCTATTATTTTTATAATATTTCAAATTATAATATTTTTATTTCAAAGTTATTATTTTTTATACTTTTTAGCCTTTTGACTCCACAAGAAGACAAAAGATTTATGGAGATAGACTAGCTGCTGTACTAAGAGTATACTATGATTGATAAGCTATTAAAGTCTTACTGTTTTCTCGTCTCTTCCTTTTATATCACAGGGAACCAGGGAGGAATTAGCCCTAATACTTTCCCTCCCACTGGGCTTATGATATGCTTATGCACATTTTGTTTTTATAATGGTTTCAGAATATTTTCTCCAAAGTCATCTCAATGGCAAAATCATCAAGCTGATTTGTTCATCTTCTCAATCAGATGGTTCAGAAGCTGAGATGCATTTTGAAATCTACCACAAATTACAAATGAATCTGGCTTTAAGTCACTCAATTGTGCCATTCCTGGAGCTGTTACTGTGTTATTATAGTTTTTTCCTCCTTTCCTGAAATTTCACATCTGAAATTTTCACAGCTTATTTCTGTGTCAGCAGGTATAACTCCACCTTCATTCAGTTTTCAATGTTCCTTCATATTCATATATATATTCATATATATTCAGCATATATATCTTTGATGAGCTTTGCATTTTATAGTATTATGAACAATTTTTCATTTCTGACAGATAGAACCTAATAAATATAACATTCGTATCTATTCTAGAGTATAGGGGCTTGTAGGAAATGTGTTAGTTTCTATTTTTAGAATTTCAGTCCTATCAATAATTTCTCTAGTGGGTATTGCTTCAGAGCAAACATATGAATAACTTCTGAACCAAAAACATTATTTCTGATTTCATATATAGAAATCAGATTTTGTTGTAAATATAAGGCTAACTATAACATTATAATATTTTCTAGCCATTTGTTGTACAAATGGGGGTTGGAAATAGATATATACCAATCATTTAGTTTGGCATTTATAAAAATAAGTAGACAACCTGTGACTCATTGGTCATTATTTCAGAGATATTTCCTTGTTAGATTCCTCTATGCCTTCAACAATGGCAGATCTTCTAATATATTGGAAAAATTTCTAGAAATTCAGGCATATTACAAATACAGAGAAGTATTTGCCTTGAAAGTAGCCCATCCGAACAGTGAAATATCAGTTGCCCACAGAAAATGTTTATTATATTTTGTATTATATCATATAAAGACTTATTCATCTTTATATTCATATCATACTTTATTTCATTGCTACACAAGACAAACTTTACAAGAAGTATGAAATGGCTTGAGTATTGAAATTCTAAAACTATTCATTAATTTATAGGGTCTATGTACAAATGTTCCAGGTACATGTTCCTGGTATTATACAAAATCAGTGATCTTTAGATGCATGCCTATGTCAATATCATTTTGATATATGTGAAAATGGAAGTTTCCCTAAAACATGGAATTAAAGGTACTGCATTAATTTCTAGTGGTACTGAAATCCAAAGTCACTTGCTGGAAATGTTTCTCTCTCATGCTGGGAAGAATTCATGTTCTTTCTCTTCTCCATTCATGTTCTGCTAATACTGCATGGCTTCTTTGGTTCAAACCAATTCCAGTTTGTGGATTTCTGTCTGAGTTTAAGCATAAACTGCCATGTTTCACTAGCCAGTTTCCTGACATACATGAAGCAACAGGTGAGACTAGGGAAAATTACATCCAGTACTCAGACAATCAGTGTTAGCACTCCTCAGGGATGTGTGCTCTCTTCGCTATTTTTTCCCCTCTACACGAATAACTGTACCTCTGGGGACCCCTCTTTCAAAATTCTGAAGTTTGCAGATGACAACAGTCATTGGACTCATTAGAGATGGTGATGAGTCTGCATACAGATGGGAGGTTGAATAGCTGGCCCTGTGATGCAGTCAAAGCAACTTAGAGCTGAATATGCTCAAAACTGTGGACATGGCAATAGATTTTAGGAAGAGTCTTCTATTTCACCCCCTCTTACCATACTCAACAACACAGTATCAGCAGTACAGTCCTTCAAGTTTCTGGGCTCTATAATCTCTCAAGAACTGAAATGGATGGCTAACATTAGCAGAAGGCACATCAGAGGATGTAATTCCTGCGTCAGCTCAAGAAGTTCAGCCTGCCTCAAGAGCTGCTGATACAGAGGAATCACTATCCTTTGTACCTCTATAACTGTCTGGTTAAGTGCATGCAACAACCAGGCAGGACAGATAGAAACTCCAATGAACAGTCAGGACTGCAGAAGGAATAATTGCAGCTAGCCTGCCGTCCAAGGCAGTATATTCCTGTATATTGAAAAGATCAAGAGAAGGGTGGAGAATATATCTGCAGACCCCTCTCACCCTGGACACAATTTTTTTGAATTTTTTTCTCTGGATGGCGCTATAGGGTATTGCATACCGAAACAACCAGACACAGGAATAGTTTCCCCCCCATGCTGTCATTCAGCTGAATACTTGATTTACACAAAGTGCAAGAATTGTAAATTAACCCTGGTGTACTGTTAAGGTGTATACATACTTATCAATAGATCATGGTTCTAATTCTACAGTTTATTATATTCCTTTTCTACTGGCTGTATACTTTGGATGCACACTTTACTGCTGAATACATAATTTCATTTATCTGTTTATGTTATTATTTTATATACTGTTGTCTTACAAGTATACTGAAAGCTGCTGTACCAGTGTCAAATTCCTTGTTTGTCTAGCCACGCTTGGACAACGAAGTACTGTATCTGAATCTAATCTCTCCCTCTTTTCTTCTCAGAGCAATAGCATCACTTATGTCACCTAGAATTCTCAACCAGCTCATCAAGACCTTCCCCCACACGTTCTAAACTTCTTCTAGCCACAAAATATTTCTGCTTTATTTGCATCTGTAATTCACACCTAATTAAATAGGTTCAACAGGCACCTTGATTGCCTCTCAACTGTTTATAAAAAACAATATACTTCTAGTAGACAGTATGAACTGATAAAGGGAAATCACCTATTCCTTTTTCATGGAGTGACATTCCTCTTTGATGAATTGTACATTTCTAAAGAACATCATTCTAAGAAATATTAAGAACTGCAATCTCTTTCATGCTATCATCTTAAGCCAGCCAAAATGTTATATAAACTACACAGAGAAAAATATTCTGAGAGATTTTCAATGTGTCATTCTGCTACCAAGGCCTACCTCTACTTGCTTGAACTCTTTAATACATGTAGTTCTCATTTCCTAACCACTTGTTCAGTGACCAAAGTTGCAACAGTGCTGGAAAAAAAACTTTATGACCAATTTATGATCATTTACAACCTTTGCAGCATCCATGAGCACCATTATAGTCAATAGGCTTTGTCCCTGTGCTTGGCATTGTTTTTGATATGTACAAGACTGTAAGCAGATACTCAAGCATTCCAAAGGGCAGAATAGTGGTTAGGAGGCAAACAAAAGCCAAAGTTGTTAAATTAAGTAGTCTTGTTTCTTTCCAGCAGGAAAGCTTAATTGCAGTCGTGATTTCCCACTTAGTGACTATTTCACTTAGCAGTGGATTATTAGGCAAGGATTACCTGTATTAAGATTTTGTTTCAACTACAACTTAAAGGTTTTTCCTCACACCAAGTGAAAATGCTATTCCTCAGTCTTTGAGCTGGCAGAAAACAGTACTGTACTAATATAAAATTTGCTGCCCATGCTGGTGAATCTTATCTTACCACAGGCATAATATTAGCAAATGGTGCTCTCCTTTATAATACATGTCCAAGGTACATTAAGGATAGGAATTAGTGGATTCTCTTGGCTTTCTTTTACTCTTATCTCACCAAAGGTCATCATCAGAGGGAAAGCATCTACTAATTACTGTCATTAACTTAGGCTGGGGTTGGGTTAGAGTAGGAGTGATGGCTAAGGCAGAGACAAGTTTTGACAGATGGCTAGATTGGCAAGTTTAGCCTTCTGTCAAAACTTACTCTGGTTTTATGCAAATGTTTAGCACAGCTGTGTTCTAAAGACTACTAAACTCATGTTCAGAAGCTTGAACAACAGTTGACAGTGAGGCAAAGAGATATATCCCGAAGTGGCAAAGAATTGGTTTATTACCTTCCACTTTGCCGTGTAGTCTTTCCCCTTCTACTAACCAGATGCTAGACAGACTGATTTCTTGGACTGAAATCTTTCAACTGGGAATCTGCTTAGAGATGTAGCATATAAAGGACAAAGATTGGTTTGAAAGGACCAGACTTTCACTCTGCCCAAAACAGAATGGAAGCAGAAAATCTAGAAAGACATATCTAGATCTTCTGAATGTATTTTGGGAGAAGGGTTAACATTATCTATGGTTAAGTTATACTGGCTGGTGTCTCACAACTTTTCACCCTTTGTGAATATTAGAGTTGACCTAGTTAGTAACCACTTTCTACTGGTTTTGTTTTCTACTGCTTCCGAATGAAAAATACAGAAGGAAAGAGAAGAGTTAAACTCCAGTATTTGACAATAGGGGTATTATCCAATCAAATGGAGCTAAAGATGTGTTAAAGGTTCTGCAGAATGGGTAAATTCACCACACTAGAACCTGGGGGATTGTGAGTTCTAGTCTTGCCTTAGCCATGGAAGCCAGCTGGGTGACCTCAGATACTCAAGATACTTTATTGGCCAAGCATGGAGAGACATGCAAGGAATTTGACTCTAGTACAACAGCTCTCAGTGTACTTGCAACATCAATAAACGACAGTAAGATAAAGTATGAAATGTTAGTTATTTGGTAAGTGGGCAGTCGATAGAAGAAAATGTTATAAAATGTGGAATTAATAGGTATGTATACATAGTAGAAGAACTTCTGGGTTAATTAGAATTCTCTACCTTCTACTCTATCTATCTTGTAGCATAATCATATAGTATTAGTCAAATATTCATTTGAATGAAGGCATGGGGCCTTGGGCCAATTATACACACACTCAGCCCAACTCACCTCAAAGGGTTGTAGGGAAAGTAGGAGAAAGTTGTGTTGAATATATTCATCACCTTGAATTATTTTTAAAAATAATAAAGGTGGTATACAAATAAATAATTATTAGGAATCTGATCAGGAGATAACATGATTAAGAAATAAGTTGACATCAACTGACTGTAATAAACAAACCTAAAGAGGGCAATAGATATAGAGATGTTGGTGACTGGACTACCAACAGAATGGTAAGTGAAATTCTGCTTGGGTGCTTATTTCCAATGTCTGTCAGGATATGGGGAAACATTAATACTGGTACAGTTAAGGTTGGTAACAGTTAAGGTTGATTTAATGCTGGCAGTCAGATTAAGGCAATGTCATCAAGACACAGCAGAAAAAAGAGGCACAGATCAGAAAGTATAAGTGAGACTTCAAGTGCAGGATATTTCCATGGTATCAATCCCATTGAAACAAAGGAATTTGGCAATATGAGAGTGAAATCAAAGATTATGTTTTCTCTTATTCCCCATATATGTGTAGGGAAACCATGAGATACATGGACTCAAACTACAATATGGAACTGCTCCCACTGGAGGGCACTGCTTCCTAAGAAATGAAGATTACGGCTCAGCATCTTGATGAAATTAATAGGAGGAGGCAAGGTAATATAATTGACATATCCCTGGAGAGCTCATTCCTATATTTTATTTATAGCTTATCAGATGGCTTGGCCCTACCAGTTCCTTCCTTACTTGAAAGAAGTAACTCCATTTTCTGAACACTTTAACTCTTTCTCCTTTGTGAAAGCACCTCTGACCAGAAATAACTCTCAGGCATTGAGATCTCAGTCTTCACCTACTTGCTCTTTGATCCCACCCCACAAGCAAGAATCAGCTACTTCAACTCAGTTACATTCTTGTGTGCAAAGAATTGTGTCTTAGTTCATAACAGGTGCCATTCTTGGCTTCAGCAATGTATCAACTCAACACAATATTTCTCGGGGAAGAAGGTGTGGCAGAAGAAATACAAAACAACATTTTTACCCGGGGGATGATGCCACATTCTTCCAACTCACCAATAGTTGTCTCCTCTAAATTCTGTCTCGTTATTTGTTTACGTGTTCATTGAGACTTTGAATCTTCTTTTCCAGTTTAGTTAGGTTTTTGGTGTAAGAAATGTGTTGGGTTATATCTATATAGCAAACCTATTCCTGAAGTAAAAGTCCCAGAGAATCCAGCTGATCTTATTTCTTAATAAACAGAAACCTCATGCCTGTATGGAAGAGGGCTGTTGAAATCTTCATAAAGGACTTTTTTTTAAAAAAAAAAAAGCTTCAGACAAAATACCTCTTGAATATGCTTTGTGAAGCAATGCAGCAGCCTCTCTTCTAAAGCAAAGAGCCATGGTGTTTTTCACTTTGCATTGCCAGGGAGAGAGGCCTCCCTTACAGCCTCCTCTGCAGGCACAAAATCTTTTCTGTCTTTGCAAGTGATCGAAGAGGCTGCAAAATGATCAAAAGCGCTTCCTTGAAGTGAATCAAGGCCATCTCATACAAGCCTAATATGTCATATCACAAAGCAGATTCAGATTCAAATACAGTACTTTATTGGCCAAGCATGATTAGACACATAAGGAATTTGACTCCGGTACAACAGCTGTCAGTTCTTGCAAGACAACAAGTATTAGCAGCATATTAAGATGGTGTGGTGGCTTGGATAACCAATGGCGGACTTAAATTCAAATTCAGTAGAAGGGAATATATATATAGATTCTGTACAGCTGTATAGAATGTATAGATGTACAGATTCAAATCCTTGCAATATTTCCTGGGGTTTTAAGCAGTTTACTCTGTTCAGTTCAGTCTCTTTCAGAGGATGGTTATGAGAAGAACAATAGGGTCAAGGAGAATTGGTCTTGATAAAGAAAGAAATATTTTGAGCATATGTAGCATTACCTTTTAAATTGTTACACCACGGTAATTACAAGACAGTTCCAGAGAATATTCTTTTACACATGGGTGGCATGTTTGAGATTAATATTCCTCACCTCCATTTTCACAATGTAGTAGAATGTTCATGACATTTAAGAAGCTGACTGATGAACTTCTGCTCCAAAGGAAAGGCAGAAGTTGTTTTTCGATTGGTGTTTTTCAACTGATGGATCCCTGTCCTGTCCAGCCTCCTACCAGCAGACAAGATACTATGCATTAGGCTTCTCTTTTCAGGTGTACCTAGAGGATGATGTGGCTACCTCCATACAATCAGATGTTTCTTCCCTCACTGCAAGGAACACCCTCCTCCTCCCCTCACCCACATGGCAAAGAAATGAGGAAGAGTGGGTGGGCTCCTGGTGGGAATTGCAGCAGGAGATAGAAAATTGCTATCTCCTATATGTGGAAATGTCCACATATTTCCACACTATATGTGGAAATGTCCCATGTTTGTTATGCTTTTTCTAATTCTGAATATAATTATCTGAAAATAAGTTCTATTTTGTCACAGAAAAGGATAGTATAGTTTGAAGTACTTTTGTGAAATGAACCCCTATAAAGGTTGCTGTTTCCCACCCCAGAATGAATGACTGAAATGAAATGAAAAATGAAAATGAAAAATTGGACCAGTTTTGGTGGCTCCAGCATGCTCATTATAAAACTGAGTTTTCTTGAAGTTCCCTAGATAATTTGTTGCTCTTAGCACCCATTTAAGACCCCAGTATTATAGGGCCCTGAACTTGGACTTTGAGATTCAGCCTGAGCTTCATTATTGAATATAATTAATTTGAGAGGCTCACCATCTTCCTAATGAACAGAGCTTTTCTCATTGAGTGGACACACTAAGATTTCTGAAATTTGTTTTTCTTTTTGGATTAAGATCATTTCTTGAAGGCTACACCCATGGCTGTTTATTTAACTTGCTTGACTTTAAAGGCACTGCCTGAGTCAACATCACAGCAAGATTTAGACATTATTGTGGCAGCTGTCAGAGAATTTGTTTGTGATTGATCCAATCTAGATGATTTCCCATCATTTTGTGATTTTAATAGAACATAAATATACTGTTTTATGTGGTGCCCTGGGGATTTCAGTATCTTAATAGTCCCACACAAAAAGTTTCAACATTTATTACAAAGAAGACAAATGGGGTTTCAATGATAACATAGAAGAATCATGTAAGAAATTCCTTTTAGTATGCAAAGTGATTTATTCTGCTCTTTTTATTTTTTACTAACTCACAGCCCTGTGAAAGAATCTGACAAAAAGAACAGTTTTAATGAAACTTACATTCAGAATTAACCCCAACCCTGTTTAACTAACAGAGCTTGGTGTTAGGAATTGGTAAAATGATAAGAGAAAAATATACAGGTAGTCCTTGACTTATGACTACTATTTGGATCAGAATTTTTATTGCTAAACAAGGCAGTTTTTTTAAGTGAGTCACAAACAATTTTGTGATCTTTTTTGTCACAGTTGTTAAGCAAATCACTTCCCCAAAATGTATGGCAATGTGTAGATGAAGATAATCATCCAGGTGGAGTTGAAGTTAGTGGATTTGCTACACATTTTGGGGAAGAAACCCTGAAGATGATGCAGGAATATGAAATGACAGCAAGAAAGGAGGAGGCAGACATTTACATCCTAACAACTCTCTGCCTACTCTCATTCCCCTATTGTCCACCTAACAAGCCTATTCAGGTTAGGTGAGGAATGGATCCACCTTGGAAGACATATATGGGGCTCTCTGACCTATTTTTTTCTTAGACTGAAGAAGTTGCTTGGATGAGCAGCAAAATGTTTATAAGACAAAAAAAAGTCCAATTAACCATGACTAAACCTCCAGAGATTTCTAAAACCCTTGCCAAGAACATTGCAGGGACTTGCCCAGCGAAGTCACCAAAAATTGGACATGAACGAACAGAAAAGAGAAAAAAAAATCTATTCAAAGTCTGGAGCAGCATATCCCATTCTGTGAAATAAATGTCTGGAGGGTACAGATTTTATTTTGGGCTAGACCACTGTTTAAATATGGGAAATCACAGCCATGCTTACATGCACAATTATTTTTGCATAATTCTTGTACATGATGCTAAGTGGGAAGGGAGAGAGACAACCTTCTGCAATCCAAGCAGACTGATTATTTTTATGTATGCTCACAGATAACAGTTTCTCAAATAATTGACATACATGGAACAAGATAAAATGTTCTATATAGCACTAGATAATTTATCAACCTAGTATCATGGCCAGCTTGGACTCTGATACCTGCTAACCAGGACACACTCTGAAAACAAGAAATCTGGTTGTCATCCCCTTCTAGTGAAAGGGCCATACATGCATAAAGGAGAGCAGAACAAAGGTGCTCTGCAGTGTTCCTTACAAGAAAAAAGCCATGGCCTTCCAAATGAACAACACTGTGGTTGCTTCTGTTTAATAAGAGCAGAGAATGCAAAATTCTTTACAGGCTACAATCTTTCGTGTATCCAGACTCTGTGTTATTTGATTTCCGACTTGAAATCTTGTGGCCTTGACTCTGGACCTGAATCGCCTTTCTATAACGTTTGTAGTTTTAGATTTCTCTTGACCACTCTTGTGCCAGCTGTTTTGCATTTGGAACTCTCTCAGGACAAGCTTGCTGGACTTTTGGGGTTTGGACTCACATTTCCTTTGCTGTTTATTTGCTTCACAAATTTCTCTGTAAAGTTTGCCACCATCTATCTGTCTGTTTAGGGACATGGTGGCCAAGCGGTTAAGATGATGGGCTTGTCAGCTAGAAGATTGGCAGGTCAAGATCCAAGCACCACCATGTAATGGGGTGAGCTCCTGTTACTTGCCCCAGCTCCTGCCAACCTAGTA
>JANHZU010005510.1:380266-393579 GCA_032468055.1 Acrochordus granulatus | reverse complement strand
ATTGCTGGTGGTTTTCTTGCCACCAGGCAAATTTTGTGGGAGAGAAAACAAATCTAGGAGAGTCCACCAATCATTTTTCCTAATTTGATCTTGCATTAAAACAGTAAAACACCACCTATCACCAGTTTGATTATTGTGACAGAACAAGGTTCAGCAATCAGGGCAGCAAATGTTAAACCAGCATACTGTTCTTATGAGACAAGGACTGGGGGATAGTATTTTAATGCAGCCATTTGGCTGTGCCCTCAGTCTGCAAACTCCACCTTAATTGCTAGAACACCTGGCCTAATTTCTGAACTTTGTGTTTCCCATTACCTGTTTTTTGGAGTTACCTCATCTGATGCAGCTATGGAGAATTCAAGAATTGCGCATTCTTCTGTGGAATTTTCATGGGTTACTTACAGATTTTGCTCAGCTGTCTATTGTGTATTTTCATTTCACAGGTCAAGTTTTAAACAAAAGTGTATGTATGTTCAAAATGCTAAATCATAATTGTTATGCTGTAATGCAGAACTGTGGGCACATTTGAGAGTAAATGCCACTGAAACAGTGGGTCTTGTTTCAAAGTTTGGACATCACTGTACTTTTTTGACTTGGGAATAAAGCTTGGGGAAATCAATTAAGTTGAAAGAATTGGACTGCAAAAGCAGTGTCTGCAATTTCCCCCAATAGAGATGCATGGTACACGAAAAAGCATTGCTCTGTAAATATGTAACCTGTTTCTTAATTCATATTAAGTAGCTTCATATGAGTGGTGAAAGAGAAACTACTTCCGGGATCATCTGAATGTAGTAGGGTGGATCCTTAAGCAACAGCACTGTTATATAGGTATTTTTGGAAGGAGACTGGCCTTATATAGTAACTGTGCCCAGTGCCAGAGATTCAGCTCTCCCTTTTAAACAAAATTTATAGTTCCTCCTTTCACCCTTTGCTCCTTCAGAGTGAAGACTGGACTTATTTAGATTCACATCTTGCCAGCAAGACTACATCATTAAACTCATTTTCAAGGACAGGATGAAAGCATGGAATTTAGTTCCTTGCATCTATATTTAAGACTTCCCATTCAAACAGAGCTTTCCAAATAGGAACAGTAGTGTTGTGTTTTGCAGGGAGATCATTTGTCTGTTTGTTGCTCAGCTTCTGAACACAGGAAAGACTACAATAAGCAGATATTTACCAGGCTGTTATCAAGTCTGCACATGTTCATTGCTTGGTAAACAAGCCATCTATGGTATCTTGTCAAGTGGAAAGAATTTTCTGAACAACCAGGTGCAGATGGTCACCTGCATATCTCCACTGCCTTAGCAGCTATGCTCATTCCTCATAACAGGTGGGACTCCATTGCTGATCTGCCAAGTGATGAGCCTGGTTAACATGTAATCAAAACTGCTTCTGAGGATGTAGTGAGCGAGAGTACCCCTCACCATTGAGTGACTATGAGTCAAGCCAGTCTGGGCTCTGAACAGGCACGTAATCTATAGAAATAACAAAGACTGGCAGGGTAACCTTTATCTATATTAAAATACTTACATTTATTTCATTAAATTTATTACAGCTGCCCACTCCATCAAACTCTGGACAGATTACAACATCTGATACATGTTAAAACAATTAAAAGCAAAGAGTAATGTAGTACTATAGGAAAAAAAGGATTTTACAACATTTCTGAGCAAAACTGAGCCCACTTCATTAAGTTTTTAAATTCCTACAGTATACAAAGCTAGCTGGGTTTAGGATTTTCAAGATGAGTCTAGTATTCAGCAGGTCTGAAGCCCAGCATTTATCTTCCTTCCTTCCTCTTTCTCGGTTTCCCTTAACCTCTCCAAGACCAGAGCTGAAGATAAAGATACAGACTTTGAGTTCGGCTTTTAACTTCGGTCCCACCACCTCAAAGATGGAAAGAAGCGATTAACCGGATAGATTTAATTACACTCAGGCGGATCTCTTCCCCCCCACTTCATTTGATCCCGTAAGCAACAGGCGCGGTCCCCCAAACCGGGATGCGCCAAGCGGCTGCGATGGCAGGTGGGGTCAGCGCGAAGACCTCATTTCTGGAAGCCCATGTCTATCCACCACATTACGGACGGACGGACGGACCCGTCAAGGAGTCTGTTCCAGCCCTGAGGTTGCAGCTGTTCCGGCCTCTGGACCAACTTCAGGCAAAGCGGGGCGATTACGCTCATTCCCCGAGAAACTGCTGGCCCTGGACCGCCGAGACGCCGCAGGATTAAGGCGGCGAGTCACGTGCCGAAAGGGAAGGGCGCAGCGTGACTTCTTCGCCGCACGTGGACGGAGACGGGGGAAAGCCCGCACGCGGCGCCCTGGATTGGAATGGCGTGTTTGCATGAAAGGATGGCTACCGTGGTGACCTAAATGTGCTTTTTGCAAACAATCCTAAAAGCCGCTTTGTTAACCACATTCGGGCACAGAAATATTCCATCTTTTCTGCTCCCCCCCCCAATAACAACAAAAACATTACTACAGTGCAGATGATGATGATGTGCCAATAACTATCAACTCTTAGCAACCACAGAGATAATCTCCAGGGGAATCTGTGCCCTTCTTGGTCCTTCAGGTCTTCCATTGTTGACTCATCTCTACCGTAACTGAGTCCATCTACCTGCTCCTGGTCATCCTTTTCAGTGCATGTATCTAATACATCTAGAAGTCCCCTACAAAATTTGTTTCTTCAGGCCACAGGCTAAATCAATCAATCGACCTCATCTGAGTTCACATCTCATACTAAACCACACTTTGTTTTTCCATGGTTTATTGGATAAACTACATTTCAGTGCATATAACATGAAAACTAGGTTTTACAAACCATAGTGGCTGTATTCATTCCAAATGCTTTATCAAGTCCAGCTATCGGGTGCGATGTAAGGAGTGAAGAAAGTTGAGCAATGGGAAGCAGGCTAGCCAGGATTCATCTGTTCAGAGAGAGCTTCTCAAGTGCATGGGAGGTATTGCCCATCCTCCCTCTTGGCACTCTAGGTAACAAGTGGCAGTGTTTTGCCTTGTGCTTAATTCCTGGACTTCACTCTTCTAAACTGTATTGCCTGCCACATCCCAGAGAGGATTTATCTCCATGAGAGCCTGAAGGGAAGGGTTAGGCCATGAAAGATACTGGATTGCTGCTGCTTCTGCATAGGAAAAAAAACAATAACTAGTTTGAGGCAACTAGTCTGAATTGGCTATTTAAGACTCCTGGCTGCTGGGTTTACATATCATGCTAAGTTATAATGAGGTTATTTGAATTTGGATTAGCATGTGATATAAATCCAGCCATTGTCCTGAAGCACGTTGCAAAATACGTTGCATGAAAACTTTTACGAACCTCCACAACCATTTGTTTTATATTATTTAATAGTTAATGCTTTCCCCCAGGAGGTGTATATAGCATTCCCTCTTCAATTTTATTTTTCTCACAGCAAGGTAAAAATTATGATTGACCAAAAGTCACCCTGTAGACTTCTATTTGCATCACTCTTCCATTCTTTGTTCTGGTGTAAGTACAGCAGAAT
This sequence comes from Acrochordus granulatus, assembly GCA_032468055.1. Taxonomy (NCBI): domain Eukaryota; kingdom Metazoa; phylum Chordata; class Lepidosauria; order Squamata; family Acrochordidae; genus Acrochordus; species Acrochordus granulatus. The sequence goes on along the minus strand of JANHZU010005510.1, from coordinate 390,055 downwards.
AATATGGACCAGCTTGTTGCCATCCAGATGAGTTGACCTACATTCCCATCATGCCTCAGAAACAGTCTAAAATCCCATTGGACTGAGGCAGTATACATATTTGATAAAGATAAGAAGCCATTTGGTTAGCTATGAGGAGATTTAGAGTCCGTCTGGAGGACATGAACATGAGGAAAGGCTATAACAAAGAGAATACTTCCACAATAACTAAGCTTTTTAAGTTTCAAATACTCCAAATGTTTCATAAATAATCAGAGCAATTGATTAATAGTTAAAATGGTCTTCAAGACAGGCCAATGTTTTCATTTCTCTGAAATGAAAGGCTAAAAGAAGTGTAGCCTGCCTCAGGGCATTGAAAAAAAAAAATTGAAAAAAAGGATTCCTGGCTTATATTTATTTCAAATATAAACTATATTTATAGTTTACAGTATAAACAAAATGTGTATACTTTTATGTTTATGTCTATATATCTATCTCTCAATTTTTAAAAAAAAATTGGAAAGCTTGTCTGTGATAAAACACGGCACCACCCTCCAGCATCCTGTTTATTTGTAGCAATGCTCTTGGCCCCAAATGGACCTCAAAAGCTTTCTTAGAAAATAAAATGCAGCCCAGTGCTTTGTGTGGAAGTGTGCCAATCTGCCAAGAAAATGAACGGCATTGTAGGAAGTGCCCTACCAGAGATCAGGGCTACAGTGAATAGCAAAAAGCATTCCAAAACATCAAGGCTTCATTAATGTCCCCAACGGCAGCCATTTTATGAACAAACAAGCTCCTTTCCCCCTCAGAATGCTCAAAGAAGTATTTACAATATTTAAAATATGCTTGCCAGTTCTCAAAAAGGATCCCTGCTGTCCACAGAGCTTATTCCGTGAAGCTCCCCATCTATGCCTGTGCAGTTGCTTGCCTTCCTCCTGACTAAGCAACAATGGTGTTCAGCCCTGCAACTCTGTTCTTCAGCTCCCTTCAACTTGCTGCCCTTTCTCTGAGAGAGCGTTTTTCCAAAACAATCTATGTGCTTGTGTGTAGGAGTCTCTGCTGGGCACTGTGGTTGGAAAGCTCACAGCCCTGTGCTCCAGATCTGTCAGTTAAAAAGTACACACGCTGAGACGCAAAGAATTGTACAAATAGTGTTCTTCCTCCTCGCTGTCTGAGAATTAATGGTGTGCGCGCGTTTTGTTTTATTATGGGGGAGGGGGCCAGAGGTCCAGCAATGCTGGTTCTGCTTCTCATCTCAGGCTCATTGTAGCCAGAGCAGGAAAGCTGGCCTATTTAGTCCCTTTCTCCACAAACAACAAGCAGTTTTTCCTCACCATGTCTCTCCCCTTCAAACACTGCAATGTTAAAAGAAGTTCCTCTCAGAGGGAGGGAAGCAGGATTTGGGTTTAGAATCTGCTTCTCAGAAAGCAGACCGATGTTGAAAGGGATCTCTGAGATAGATTCAGTCTGGAGCTGAGGACCTAGAAGGGGTGGATAGAGACCAGTTTGCTAGCCATTCCTCACATACCACACTACAGACTCCACATTGCCATCTCCTAGATAATCATATTTCCACTCTAGTAGAGATATTAAGAGATTATTGTTTGGTAGGATTATTGTGAGGGTGATCAGGAAGAAGCAATCTTTCAGAAGTACCAAACCATATGTCCCTCACCCCCAAGGCTATCCTCAGGCATTGGGGGCAACTGTCTTCAATCCTCCAGAGGTTGCTCCCTCTGCCAGATTACTACTACCGCATGCAGGCTGTCTTAAGTAGGCTGCCCTCCCAGCCAGCAGACTGGCACTGCCTCCTCCCACCAAAAAAGTTTTGTGGTACCTTCTATGACTCTGAGCCAGCCCAGCGTGGCAGGTGGGTGGAAATGATGGGAGATGGAGCCAAATAGTTGGAAGGCAACAGCAGGAGTGAGTAGGTCACTATGCAGAGATGATGGGTACTTACTAGAGCCTGTGGTGTGTGTGGTAGCTGAGCTGCTTCTGTCACCAGGCCTGGGGGTTTCTTCCTCGTCACAGAAAGAGAAGCATCCAGGACAGCCTCATCTGGAGCTAAAGTGGGTCCCTCATCTCCGACAGGCTGGGATAGAAGAATGAGAGGGCAGGCAGCAGCCTGGACAGGCTGGAAAAGGGCAACAGTCTGGGCAAGAGTAGAAACAAGGGACAGGTGGGCAGTACATTTTGGGGCAACCATTTGTGTGGCAACAGGCAGATGAGCAGTAGCAGCAGCAGCAAACAAGGCAGCAGATGGGGTTGCAAGGACATAGGGAACAAGCAGGGCAGGAGTGCCAGAAGCAGCCCAGGCAGCACCTGGTGCAGAAGAGGGGACAGCAGCGAATGCTACACATGAGTAAAGCTGATGTAGGAGGAGAGACCCTCCAGATGCTGACCACCTTAACAGGGTGGAGAGTAATTTGCAGAATCTTTGCTACTACAACAAAATTAAGGCATCCAGCAAGGGAGCCTTGTGGCTCCTGAGAGCCTCCCTTCACTTCCAGAGCATTTGGGGCCATGCACAAGGCCAGCAGGTCCATAGGAGGCAGCTGCCTCGAGTGTATTTATAGCTCCCTAAGGCCAAGAGCACTAACTTCTAATGCCACCTGAGCCAGCACATGGCCAAAGCTTACCAGGCTATTTTGCACAAGCCATGGGAGGCAGAGATACACTCCTCCCTCTTTTTTTTGTTTCTAAAGATGACCTTGCCACAAAGGGGAGAAGAGAAAGAGAAGCAGGAGGGACTAAGTCCACATCTCTGAGACAAATGTTCCTAATTTCCACTTGTACTAGGATTACAACTCCTGGAATTCCCAATCAGGATGAACTTAAGAAACTGGGCTCCTGTTACATCAGCACATTCTGAAACTATCAGATTAAAGAGCCACATGAGAAATGAATCCTCCAGTGGGCTTTTCCCAGCACTGAGGGATAGTGAGGGATAATGAAAAGCCTCATGTCTTGGTTTTTCTCTGTCATATAGCTTTTATTGGAAAGATTTATGTACAAAGATGCCTGCAAAGTTAAGATCATGTCCTTTCAGGGCTTTACTCCTTGTGGCTTCCACATTTTGATAATCTCAGATATACTGTATTTGTCACACCTGAGGTCTGAAGAGGTTTCAGAATTAAATATTTTTGTTTCCGAACAAGAAAAACTTTTTAAAAAATTATTTCTTATCATTGCAAAGGTTTTTGGTGATCAACAGGCAGATCCTCTCCAGCAGAACAGAATAATTATTCTCTGAAATTTCTGCCACATTTTTCCAACTTAATCTAGAGCATATTTATATCGCAATTTGCGCTATTGTTATAGAGACTAAAAACATAACTCTCCACCACTGGATGTGGGAGATATTATTCTATTGCTATTCAAAAAGATATTAGATAGATACAGTATCTCCTTAATGGGCCACTAAGCCATTTTGGAATACATTTCACCCAGTCAGATAGAGTACAGCAAGATTGCTTTTTAAAAAACAAGAAAAAAGATAAATATTTGGAACTGGACTATCCTATATTACATAACTAAAGGCTTCAAGTTTTAAGAAAAACTGATGTTTTAAATAGTAAACAATATTTTTCAAATATTTTGGACTATTTACTATGCAAAGGTTGTCTGTCAGTCTGAAGGTATATATGCATGTCCAATGGTTATTTCTAATTCATTAGAGATGAATACTGTAGTGAACCAAATTGTAGGAAGGAATCTAAAGACATGAATTAGTTGCTAAATTCTCAGTTTGTATGAATACATACAACAGCTCTGAATATATTATGCCTGGACAAAAAAATAGTATTTGTATTCTTAGAAAAATATGTGCATTAATAGATGTTAAAGTTGGTTCAATTAAATTGCCAGCTCTCAGGTTTTTCAAAGGCTTTGTTTTGACAGAGAGGCAAGACTGGACAGTATGTTTCTGTATGGCCTATACTTAACGAATTGTCAAAAATTGTGTAGTCTAATTGTATTGCTAGAAAACTTATTAGTATTTTCTGCCTTTTTTAGCTGTTTTATAGTTTTGTGATCCTGGTTTAAATGAAATTTCTTTGCAATTGTCACTATTGCTATTACCTTTATTACCATGTATATTGATTTAAAAATCTATTAAAATTATATTTGAAATATATTTTTGTTCAGTTTGGAGTGTTTTTTTAAAGAATACAAAAAATCTGTGTATGATAGAAAGAACAATTTTTCTGTTTCTACATTGCTATTCTGTTTTAGGAGTGAAGTTGGCTTGGGACTTGTGAATGCATAAATAACCATACAAGAAAACTCACTACCCAAACCCAATGTTCCCCCCCATTTTGGTCTCTGTGCATCACATGTTGACTGAGCAACAAGCAGTGCTTACTGGTGATCAAATAAGGTCAATCAAGCATTGATGACAACCCAGCTTGTCCTCAAAGAACTTAAGATTTAGCCTGTGTATTTGTATGAGTGATTGATGAAAGCTGACACTGAAACCAGAAAGCAACGTGCTAAACCCTAAGCAGCGGGATACTTGGAAGGCTTCCACTAGAATGGATGTTGTCCTCCTTGAGAGGGTCTATATCAGTTACAATGGAGGAAGCATACTTTAACAGGAGGTAAGAAAATATGGTGCTATGTATCCAGCATGCTGTTATATAATAAAAGCATATTAGCAAATGCTACATCATTTGAAATGGCTGCATCTTGTTTAAATAAAAGGTTGCAGCATGGTGACATACAAAGATGACGTAATGCAGCTGGTGATGCTGTGTAACTGGTAACCAATTATCTTGGTTCAAATGAAAATAAGCCTTGTAACAGTGAAAGTGATATAAGGAAAAAAAGAATATCTTCTTAGTGTGGAAAACTATGAGTTCATAGACTGCCACTTCACTAGTTTAGTGAGTTAAGTGTTACCAAGGGAAAAGATAGATTGTATAGCATCTTACTGAAACCATGGTAGCCAAATGGCAAACTTTTAGGGGTACAAATATCAAACTTCTAGAATGTGAAGTAAAAAGATAAAAAATCAACCCAATAAAAATAATGGAATCAACCAGTTTAATGCAAAGGTAGGAATACTGTGCAATTGCTGTTGCCACCATCATGCAGCCAAGCAAACTCAGGAGTCCTGAATAAATAAGGTTTTAGTGTCAGGCTTTTCCATAGCAAGCACAAACTTGGCTGAAAAGATGGAGTGCAGTGTAGCACACCTAGGGCTTTATTTTTATTGTAGCTCAAGGAGATAGGTGTTATTAATTGTAGACAGCTGATGCTAATTCTGAGCTTATATCTTCTTTGAGTTTAAATCCAGTGTCTTCTTGTTTCCATCCTCTGCATCCCTGCTCTGGAAATCTCTATTCACTAATGTAACATTTAGGAGGCAAAGATAGTTACACTGGTATCTCGTCCTCCAGAATCATAAAAAGAATAGATGTGTTCATAACATTATCCACTCATAGCTGAAATGATACAAGCCTATCCTCATTATTGTTATTTTAGCGCAACAGAATTGGATGTCTTAACTCAAAAGCAGGAAATTACCATGGGGTTGCAAAGGTATTCAGTCAAAAATGCCTTCTGCCCTTGTTATACATCTGCTATAATTCAGTGAGGAATGTAGAAATGCTCAGAAGGAAAATGGGAGAATATAAAATAAAGCTGATGTAGACATTAATTCTGCTTTTGCTCTCTGCTAAAATGTATGTAAGAACTGTCAGTTCTGATGAAAAAGAATCTCCTTTCTAGGGCTGGAATTTAAAATACTATAGCCTGGGCATGACATATCCAGATTGATGTGATGAACTATATTCCATGGCTTGTGGATGTGATCCATAGCATCATCCATCTTTAAAAAGAACAGGCCATCACTGTGAAAGGCAGCACATTTGGAGCTGAGGTAGGTCCCTGACCCCCAAACAAGTTAGGGCTTAATAGTAAGGCAGGTGATCAACCTCGTTTGTTAATCCTAAGGAATGAGGCAGGCATGACAGCATAAGGTCATGAATCCTGCGTTGATCCAAGAAGCACATTGCATTATGCTACAGAATGTTAATTTACTGGCACACTAAAAGGGTAGCCTCTTCCTGCTCCAGAACTGAAACAAAGGGATGGAAAAAACAAAATTTCCAAACCCTTTTGAATTGCCATTTTTCAAAACAATTATTTTAAAATTATGTGGTTTTTTTTTCTCTCCCTCAAGTTCTTTAGATATTTTGATCCAAATGGTGAAGTATATAACTTGCGTCAACCCTAGCCAATTGTGGCATAGGCTATTATGTTAGGAAGTAATGGGAAATGTAGTCCAACATATCTGCAGGGCATCTAGTTAGGAAATACTGAAAGATTATGAGCCCCTTGGAAGACAGAAATGATTTCACCAAAAGACAATACAACAGAGTCTTATCATCTTAAAAAATGAATTAAAAATAAGAATCCTGGGATACCAGCTAAGATCCTTGGATATCTCCAAGAATTATTCCCCACCCCACCATGTTTTTAATCTGTATCCAAACTATGTAGGAATATGTATCCATTGCAAATGGCGGAAACATATGATCAACACTCCTTGCTTTTCTGTTGTCTATTTAAGACTGAGCAAACTCTGGCATTCAAAACAATGCCTGGCCTTCATCAAACTTTGAATGGCAGTACTGCCATAGAAACTTAAAAAGCTGCTGAGTAGTGAGAGTCAAACCACTAGTCTGTCCTAGCTGACCCTCTCCAGAGTTTCAGTGACAGAGATTTTCCCAGCCTTGCCTGGAGATGCCAGGGAGTCATCTGGTCATGTAAAGCATGTGCCCTGCCCCTGAGCCACAGCTTTCTTCTTATCCCTGCAGTTCCCTTCAATTTTAATGCTTGAATGATAAATTTCCTTTGGAGCACAATGGAAAGCTATGTCAGTGCTGCTGTGGTGTCAGCAGAGCCCTTCTCAAAGTATGAACCTGGTGTTTAAAAGGAGGTGGGGGATTATAGGCAGCACAGAATCCATTTTTGGGGCCTGCTTGTCTTGTTGCATTGTACAGGAAGATTCTAAATATATATGGCCCATGGTGAAAAGATGAAGTCAGACATGAATGCTAGAGGCTGCTGCAGTACAACCCTATTTATCCCTTCCTCCAATAATCCAGTGGCTTTTATAAAATCATATATTGTGATTAGGCTTTCTGCAGCTTCTCAACCTTCAACGTTGCCTTTTTTATCATTTATTTCTTTCCTACCAGCTATACAATATATATGGTATGCTGCAAGGAAATAGCCTTTACATTGAAGAAATTATATATAAGACTGAGAAAAGGTAAAGGTTTCCCTGACAATCATTACCGACTCTAGGGTGCAGTGCTCATCTCTGTTTCCAAGTCAAAGACCCAGCATTTGTCCATGGAAGCTTCCATGGTCATGTGGATGCCAAAGGCACACAGACACGGTTACCTTTCCCGCCGAAGTAGGCGGTACCTATTTACCTACTTTCATTTGCATGCTTTTGAATTGCTAGGTTGGTGGGAGCTGAGGCGGATAACAGAACTCACCCTGCTGCACAGCAACACTGGGTCTTGAACTTGGGCCGCTGACCTTCCAGCCAGCAAGCTAAATGTCTTAACCGCTTGTGCCACCATGCCTCCATCATAAGACTGAGAAGAGATAAATAAAAAAGAAAGCAAAACCTGAGTTCCAAAAAGAGTGGGAAAATGAAGGAAAAATGATACTAAAATTAAAGTTATTAGAACTAAAAAGCCTCTACTACTATTTCCTGCTGAAAAAAATGGGGAATTGTAATTAGTTTATGTCAATAGATGCAGTTTCTCGATGTGTGGGAACCAGAAAATCCTTCTTGGACTAATTTCTGCAGTCTGTAAAAGACAGAAGGTACAGCTAGGGGAAAAGGGAGATATTAATTCTAGATATTAAGAAAGGAAAAAGGATGTTAATTCTATATGGGTATAAAAACCCTAGTAGCGTCTTTTTTTGACTAACCAATTTTATTGAAAGGCATAAGCTTTTGTGAGCTGTAGTTCACCATCAGATGCATAGAACAGCTAGACGGATGTAAGAAATAAATTAGGGTGAAGTGGGGTATTTTCATCCCAGCTAATAGGACAAGAATTGTTGACCACAGCCATGCAAGATATATGAAGATATATGAAGAATAAATAGTAAAACATTTGGGGAAAATGAACATCTTGCAAAGTGTTAAGCATGGAGGTCCATTCAGTTATACTTTCAGATTGTGTGGCAGTCTGTGGCACAGGAAATATTGTGCAAGGAAGAGTAGGTTCAAGTAAACATCAGCCTATCCTAGAAGCTCTTCACAGTCAATGAAGAAATTGAAACTGAACAGAGGTGGATATTTTAGCAAGACAACATTCTACATTATGCCTTAAAATCAACCATGAATTACTTACAAGAAAGAAAAATAAGAGTAAAAGCTTTGGAATGTTTTCCAATCTCCATACTTGAATATTATTGAAGATCTGTGCAGAAAATTCAGATATACAAGCAGGCCAATAAAATATTTCTCAGCTAGAAAAGTTCAGCAGTGAAGAATGAATGGGAAAAACTCCATAAGCATAAACGGTTTCTTCTAAACAGACTTGTTTAGAATTATTTGGAAACTTGTCTACTGACTGAAAGAGTGCACAGAATTCTGGATGTACCATGTTTTCTCATTTTGAATCACAGCTTTTCTGTATTCAGAAAAATATGATTAACTTAGCACCATGTGGAAATTATGTCAGCTTTCATTAATTTAAGGATTTAGGAGTGCCTAATGTTTTGCGTATAATTGTATATGATAATCAGTGTATCTAATTCACATGTTTTTTCTTAATACAGGTATTATAGTGCAATTAAAAGGTGGGGGATTACATCACTATTAATACAAGTAATGAATTCCCAGATGGATTCAGAAGAAACAGTACAAATTACGTATGTGTTGAAAGTACATCCAATCAGTATCAGTTCCCAAGTTTAGCATATATAATTATAGACAAGATATCAAAAATACTTTTTATCTCATCATATCACCAAAACACATTGCAGTCTCTCCGAAGCAACCTGACCTTATTGATCAGGTATTTTCTGCCACCTAGAGGGCAAGAGTTGAATATACATTTTTGAAACCATGTTTAAATTGTTGTTCAGTCACTCAGTCACATCCAACTCTTTGTGACCCCATGAACTGCAGCACGCCAAGCCTCCCTGTCCTGCACTCCCTCCCAGAGTCCACCCAAATCCACACTCATCACGATCACAATGCTATCTAACCATCTCATCCTCTGCAGTCCCCTTCTTCTTTTGCTTTCAATTTTTCCTAGCATCATGTTTTTCTCCAATGAGTCCTCTCTTCACATTACGGGGCCAAAGAATTTGAGCTTCAGCTTCAATATCTGTCCCCCCATTGAGCAATCAGGGTTGATTTCCTTTCGGATTGACTGGTTTGATCTCCTTGCAGTCCAAGGGACTCTCAAGAGTCTTCCCCAGCACCACAACTCGAAGGCATAAATTCTTCAGTGCTCAGCTTTCCTTACTGTCCTCCAACTCTCACAGCCATACATTACTATGGGGAAAACCATAGGTTTGACTATATGGAACTTTGTCAGCAAAGAGATGTCTTTGCTTTTTAATATCCTGTCTAGGATTGCCATAGCTTTCCTCCCAAGGACTGTGCCTTTTAATTTCAAAGCTCAATCACTGTCTGAAGTGATCTTGGAGCCCAAGAAGGTAAAATCTGCCACTGCTTCCATTTCTTCCACTTCTATTTGCCAGGAAGTGATGGGACTGGATGCCATGATCTTAGTTTTTTTAATGTTGAGTTTCAAGCCAGCTTTT
>JANHZU010005510.1:331277-348366 GCA_032468055.1 Acrochordus granulatus | reverse complement strand
AGTTTCTCAGGAGACAGGTAAGGTGGTCTGGTACTCCCATCTCTTTTAGAATTTGCCACATTTTGTTGTGATCCACATAATCTAGTCTTCCTGTTTTCTTCTTCCTATATTTTTTTATATGTACGGTTTTTCTTTTTATTTATAGCCACTCAGAGTCATGAAAGAATCAGATTGCCTCAAAATTGGTGTAATGTTGGCTTTCCCAGTTATTCATCTGGTCATAAGCTGAAACTCTTTTTCCTCTTCAAAAATAAATTAAGAAAAATTTTCAGCATTGATTATTAGTAGAAAGAGATATGGCATTAGGATTATATTCCATGTCATAACCGTTTTTATCTGAATTTGTTATTTTGAGTTTGAATGAAACTCAGCCTCTGATGATTTCATGGACCTCTTGGTAACAGTTTCAGAGTGGTTTGCAATTGCCAGCTTCTGGCACGTTTTTCAACTTCTCAGTCTAGCTTATAACCCTATGTTTTTCTGAGGGTCTCCTATCCAAGTACTTGCCAGATCCAATTCTGCTTGGCTTTCTAAAGGTCCACCAAGGTTAGCTAGATTCTGCCATCTGCTGTAACTATGGATCAGTTATGAGGGGAATCTTAAATCTGAAAGATTTTATCAGTAGAAAAAGCTGACACTGAAAAATATATTCTAAATGAATCTTAAAAATACTGTTATAAAATAAACCCCATAAAACAAGCACAAAAATTGTTTTAGATGTAAAGCACACTGTGCCTGTATAGTTGACAGAAATTGCATGTTTTTTCTTTTTGCCTTTTCTCCTTTCCATTCCTGTTTGGTTTCTATTTTCTTTATAGGACTCTGAAGGAAGGTCTTGAAGAATATAATTTTGAGGACAAAATCCTTGTGAAAGTGCTGTTGGAAGAACTGAAGGCATACAAAGCTGTGCGAGTTGACACTGGCCAAGAGCGCTTCAATGTCATCTGTGACCTCCTTGAAATATGTTCAGAAGGCAGCCATTGGGTCCATGAAAGAGCTTTTATCCTGGTGGAATTGGCACAAGTGCTATGTTATCATGATTATAGTGAGCAGACAGAATGGTGAGTAGGTAGTATTATTTGATGGTTTTATGATTTTCCTCAAACATCCTTGGATACCTATTTATTTATATCCCACCCTTATTGTTATACATAACTCAAGATGACATATGCATAACTCAAGATGACATTTTCCCCACAACACTAACCCTGTGAGGTAAGTTGGGCTGAGAGTGTTTGATCATCCCAAAAGTGATACTGAGTTTCAAAAATGAATTTGAACTGGAAACTGCCAAAATTCCACGGCCTTGCTTCTGGTATCCTGTTCTCCTTGTCTTCCATATATGATTTTGTCTTTTCACTGGTTTGAGTGTGGACTTCTCAAGTGGATCAACTTTGCTTGCCAACAAAGGCTTGCTGACTGATGCAACAAAACTGATACATGTAAGAATCAGTTGCCTCTTCAAAAATGCTAATGCTAATAGGGTGCTGGACACTTGCATGTTTAAGTGCTACTGTTGCTATACCATTTTTGACTAAAGTACTTGTGATTCTCATGCAAAAAAATAAGAAGGTTCTCATGGATTATTTAAACAAGGACTGGATGCACTTAGATATAAAGGTAGTCCTTAACTTTAACTGGTTGCTTTGTGACTATTCCAAAAAGGTACTTACAACTTGGATTTGAATTTCCAATACCCCCCCCAGTCATGTGATCACATTTTCGCTAAGGCAAAATAGAAACTAACAAGCAATCTTCTCATTACATCATTTATACCTTCTGAGTGTATGAGAGTCCAATGCAAAAATAATTCTCAGCAATTGTAGCTAATCATACCTGAAATTGTTATTAGTAAAATTTAAGTCTTCTCTCTTGTAGTTCTGCTCTGGACTCTATAAATGAAGCCCTGCGGTTGTTAGAACATGTGCCAAAGACTCCCCAGAATGAGGAACAGCTCCAAGATGACAAGGCCCAGGCTTTACTCTGGCTTTATATCTGCACAGTTGAGGACAAAATGCATGAGGTATATTGACTCAAAGCAAAATAGCACAGAACTCAACCAATTTAATTCTTGTTTGTATATATTCTATACTCCAGAGAGCAAAGGGCTAAAACGGTTACAGACAGCCACTGAAAGGAACATTATCTGTCTTTTCTCAGTTTATTTTAATTGAAAATGAACAAAGAATATTTACTTTGCTATATTGCTAGTATTAAATGACAGCATAATTCTAGGTTATCCAAAAATACAAATCCATTATACAACATGTAAGAGAAAACAAGGGCGAGTCTTTTAGAAGCAATTGTAAGACATTATAAAGCAAAGGGTTCATTAAGATTAAATCAGATTACTTAAAAATCTGGTTGTAACCTGTGTTAGTTATACTAATTTCCAGACTAGCAATGTTCTCCATGGATCTCAGCAAAGTTATTTTACATCATTGCTTAACCTTTCCTGATTGGAAATGTTGATTATTATACAAAGTACATTTACCATGCATGGGGTATACACTATCCCAGAGTTATTTGTTATCTCCTTCAAATATTGAACTGTTCCAATGGACTAGTAAGGACTTATTTACATGGTAACAAAGTCATATACAGTGATGTTATCTAGAAGTTTATTATAGTTTGAGAACCTGTCTGGTGTAGTGGGTTCATGTGCTAGCCTAGAAAACAGGAGATTGTGAGAAACTATGACATCTATCTATCCCAGTTCCTTGGGAAGGACTCAATAGGTGGATAAAAATGCCAAATCCAATCTAAACATCTGGCTGACTGTGGCCAATCATAACAATCATCATCACTAAAGGGAGACTGCCACATTGTTACTTTGTATGAATTGATAATAGGAACTGATATATTTCAAGAGCTAATTCATAGATGGTTACTTGAGCTTAAAACAAGTTCCCCATTTGCATAATGGCAATGTGAACTGGTGGGGGAACTTTCAGCATCCCTCTTGTCATGGTTAGATCACGCTGTGGTGTCCTTGAGATTCTCTTATGCTATCTCCCTCTGCAGGGAGGTTGGACCTATTCAAGTAGTCTGCCCTTGGTGACTGATGGACTTGGATGGGTTTCAGAGGGAGTTGGGGATGTCCTGGGGGTATTGCTGCATGGTTCTGCCGAAGCCCTGGTTATATCCTGGAATCAAAGGGCAGCCAAGGCTTTGGATAGGATTGTGCCCATGTGGTCTCTCTCTATCCATCACACTCGATACTCCCCATGGTTCACAGAAGAGTGCTGAAGAGGGTAAAGAGACTCTTGGAACACCACTGGTGAAAGACAAGGGAAGAATCTGACCGAACACGAGCTAGAGCCTCTATCAAGGCCTACCTTGGGGCAATAAGGGAGGTGAAATGTAATTATTTCCCTGCCCTTATTGCATCTGCAGAGTGTCATCCTTCAGCCCTGTTTAGAGTCACCTGATCCCTTCTTGGGAGATTCGGGAGGTCTTCTGCAGGGCCATGCAAAGGAATTTGTGGAACACCTGGCAGATAAAGTCGCTTGAATTCAATCCCAGCTGGAAGCCATGCATGAGGCTAGTCCACCTGAGATGCCTAAGGAAGAGTCTTGCCCTGTTATCTGGGAACAATTTGATCCTGTTGCCCTGATGGAGTCCTTGATGCTGTCAGTGCGACCACTTGTCAATTAGATCTGTGTCCCTCCTGGTTGGTGAAAACCACCAGGATGATGACTAATAGATGGGTCCATGCAGTGATAAACTCCTCACTGCGAGAGGGGATATTTCTGAGGCCTTTTAAAGAGGCCCTGGTTGGTCCCCTGTTAAAAAAAAAACTTCATTGGACTCCACCTGTCTGAATAATCCAGTTTCTCACCTACCTTTTTTAGGGAAGGTGGTTGAAAAGGTGGTTGCACAGCAGTTACAGAGGGTCCTAGAGGAAGCAGATTAACTGGACCCATTTCAGTCTGGATTCAAGTACGGTTATGAGATGAGACAGCATTAGTTACACTTGTTGATGATCTCTGGAGAAAGCAGGATGGAGGTAGTGCATCCATCCTAGCTCTCCTTGACCTCTCAGTGGCTTTTGATACCATTGACCATAGTATCCTTTTGGGTCAATTGTGGGGACTGGGGCTGGGTGGTGCAGTTTTGCACTGGTTTGGCTCCTTTCTCCAAAGCCAGTCCCAATAAATGTTAATAGAGAGAGAGAGGTCCAGTACACAGCTGCTGCTACTTTGTGGTGTACCGCAGGGCTTGGTACTTTCTCCTCTCCTTTTTAACATCTACATGAAACCACTGGGTGAAATCGTCTGTTGCCTCTAGACCCTGAGTCAGGGCCGAGACAGCAACACTTGGGTCACCAGGGATGGAGATGTAAATCTCGCTATGGGATGAAGTGTCAGTACGCTGATGATACTCAGATTTACATTTCTATTCCTGGTGACCCAAGCAATGCTGTCTTGGCCCTGACTCAGGGTCTTGAGCCATACAGGTCTGGATGGGGGACAACAGGCTTTAGTAGAACCCTGGCAAGACTGAGTGGCTTTGGGTGTCTGGGAGTTCTGGATGGGGTGGCGCTGCCCCAGTCAGACCCTGTGTGCAAACTGGAGTTTCTCCTGGACTTGCAACTCCTGCTCAAAGCAGGTGGCAGTCATGTCTAGGAGGGCCTTTGCACAACTTTGTGTTGTGCGCCAGTTGTGACTTTTCCTGGATCAGAAGTCCCTACGCTCAGTCACTCATGCCCTTGTCATCTCTTTGTTGGATTATTGCAATGTGCTCTACATGGGGCTACCCTTGAAGAGCATCTGGAGGCTACAGCTGGTGCAGAATGCAGTGCACAGATGATTTTAGGGGCCCAGAAAACAGCCCATGTAACACCTTTATTCCGCGAGCTGCATTGGCTGCTGGTTTGCTTCCGGGTGCAATTCAAGGTGTTGATTTTGACCTTTAAAGCCCTTCATGGCATGGGACCAGGTTATCTGAGGAACTATCTCACCCCAATGGGGACAACCCACCCCACCAGAATGGCAGAGGAGACCTCCTTCAGATCCTGTCAGCCAAGGAATTTCGGCTTGCAGGGTCAAGAGGAAGAGCCTTTTCTGCTGTAACTCCTGCTCTAATGCCCTCAGAGGTGAGGTCTGTGCCCACCTTGTAGCCTTCCGGTAGGACCTTAAGACCAGGCTCTGCCAGCTGGCTTGGGGCTCCAATGTGGGTACAACATCTTGGAAGTGGCTACTGGCTTAGCATTGACCTCCTCTTCCATATATGTGTTTTTGCTCCTCCCCTCTCTGTCTGGCTACTTTTTATTCAATTTTAACCATTTTAATTGTTTTATTTATTGTATTTTATGTTTTTATTGTGAGCCACTGAGTCATTTTGAGTTTGGTGGCATATAAATTTAATAAATAAAGTTGCAGGATGGGCTCAATGAAATATCTCTCTGGTAACTCTGAAGTTCTCTTATCTGAAATTGTTGCATAAGGGATACAGATGAATGGAATAGAGGCAGCAAGAACATTATCTGGCTTACGTACTAAGTATGCTGTTTGATAGTATTTGATGGGTGTAATGCTAACTATCCTCTCTCAAACAGAATATCAAGCAGGAGCAGAGAACCAGAAATACCCAGGGACAAAAGGGCACAGAAGTTCTTCAGGGCTTTGAAACCAATGATCTCGGCTATGAAGATAAATCTCATGATGACAAATTCCTGTATCTTGGCATTGCATTTAATCTATGTGCAGATTCTGGTGAGGAAATGTATATTGTCATTGGACTATGGGCAACTGTTAAATTCAAATAATTAAAATGAAAAGAGTAGCTAATAAATATCAAGACTGGCAGGTTCTTGTAATCCTGCATCTTGCTGGGAATAAGCAGCAGACAAGGGATTTATTATTGGTATTAGTAATATTATGCAGAGTAGAAGATAGATGTGCTATGAATTGGTAAAATGAGAGAGGATATTTATTGCTATTTCTAAGACAGACTTTTTACTGTGTTATATTGAACTGTTTCAACATTCTAATTAATTTGTTTAAGCTTCAGTATATAGTTTTTCATTTTAGTCTGAAGACTATGTCAAATATTTTTTAAAAAAATGCATTATTTGACTTCTGGGGTAGTATGGCAAACTGAAGACAGCTCTGTAAAAGCAGAGCCAATAGTTACAGCAAAGACCAAGGTACTGGTGAATAGATTGGTTCTTTGGAAGCTCTCTGGATAAGGGGAGAGGACAGGAGATCTCCCACATATGCTCTCTATGGCTGCTTCTTACAAGAAGATTTTAGGATTGCAGTTTTCCACAAGTTTGAGCACTGGGAGATGATGGGATCAGCCATCTTGCTTGCAACCATGGCAGTGGCTTTTAAAGGACAAGACATTTGTAAACCTCACCTAATCATTTTCAGAAGTTGCCTATTAACTATTCTAAGCTACTAGGGTTTGGAATGATTGGAATGTTTGAAGATTTATCTTCAGTTCTGAAAAGCAAAGTTAATTACAAGCTTAAGAACTTAAAGAATTGACCTAAAGAAGTTATAAATAGGTTTATAGTCCAGGTAAATTTGGAATATTAACATGTTGTAGGAAACAGACTTATAGTGGTTATCCTGGCAATTTCAAGTCATAACAAAAAATAAGTGATTTAGAAATTGGACACTAGAGAGGACTAAAGATTTTAAGTAGAAGAAAAAATACAAAGTCTGTTGTTAATAGTGGAATTTACAGAAATACACAAAACTTTATAACATTGGAAATATTAAAGGAAATCTTTGAAAAATGGAGCCAGAAGTCAGTAACTACAATATGAACACTGTTGGTAATGATACCTGCTTTTATGGATAGACTATATCTAAACAATGTTAATGAAGGAATTATAGATGTGAAACAAATTTTATCTAATAAGATAGAGGAAATACAGAATGTGAAACTACAAATGACAGGTCAAGATAATTATTTGGAAAAGGACACTGGAAAAGGTTATTTAAAAAATCTGGCTGAAATTTAAAGGGAAATTACAAATGAGAAATCAAGAGAATGACCTGGAAAATATTTTCTTGTTAAAGCTTTGAAGAACTCTGCGATGGGATAAAGTCGAATTGAAGAGATTAAAGTCCTATGACAATATTTGATTGAATTAAGATAGAATTAAAATATAATTGAAGCAAGATAGATTTACTGATAGAAGTAAAAGGAAGGATTATAAGGTTGGCTTATTTGATCAAGATAAAAATAAGATTATTTTGCAATATTCTGGCAACCCTTCATGGACTTTTTGCTGACACCAGGATTTAAAAGTTGAAGATGTATAGATTTGCTTCTAGATAAGAGATGGGATATAGAATCAAGAGATACCTGTTCAATCTTATGGGGGTGAAGAGTTTTACATGTATTTATACTTGAAGATTAGAAGTCATTTCTTTATACTTTTTTCTTTATTTTCTTTTTTCCTTCCTTCTCTTCCTCTTCTCTTCCTCTTTTCTTACTTTTTATTTTTTATTCACTTTTCTTTCTCTAGTTTGTATTAGTTACTGTAATTAAAATTCATAATAAAAATTATATTTAAAAAACTTTGCCATGTTCCTCCATACCAGTCAAGGTTGAAATCATTGATACCTTTTTAGATCAGCTCAATCCAATATCATTCTCAATCTGAATAAAATAAGTTAGGTTGGAAATCTTTTCTGGAAACACTTGAATAAAAAGCAGGAAGCATAAATTTATTCTCCATAGCCAAGTTCTACCAGCATATGCAATATTACATATATTTCATTTCTTAATTTCAATTTTTGCTTTTTAGAGTATGAGTATTTTTTGTTGGAAAGAATTAAAAACAAAAGAGGATAATATATAAGCATATAACATGTAACAACAACAAACACAGCCATTAACATTTTTTTAAAGAAAGTGATTTGATATTACAGATTCAGAGGATTTCCAAAGACAAGAATTCCATACCATAATTAAGAAATTCCATGCCATAAATAAGAAACATTGCTTCAATTGTCAACCATGTTGCCTTAAGCAAAGGTAGTGAAAGAAAGTTTATAACTACTCCAGTGTCCTTATGTATACAGACAGCACCAGGTTAGAGAAAGCTGAAGTAATTTAATTTCAAGCTGTGTAGATATTTGGTTTGACTCAGCTAGTGAATGTATATATTGTTTGCCTGTGTCCTGTAGCTGAGAACATTGGGAAATGTCTTCAACAGCTCGATGCTGCTCAGGGAATGATCTTACCTGTTCTTTCTTGGCTTGCTTAGGATACAGCAGATTAGCTCCCCAGAAGAGACAAAAGTAGGATTGGGTATGGCTACTTTACAAATGCACAGATTCTGGCTCTTGACTCTTTGCTTGATTAGCAAAGCAAAGGTCTTACAATAGTTCCAAGCTTTCCTTTCCTTAGACTACTTTACCAAACATTGGTGGTGAATTGTAACAAATACAAGGCATGACTTGGTCTCTTCTAAAGCAATCCCTCTTCTGCTCAGATGGAGCCATGTCTTACTAATAGTATGACTGCTTCTGATGGTGGTCTGGGTCCTGAGTGTGTGAGACCCTTCAATTGTAGTTCAATTTTTGCTAAAGGCAGAATTGAGCTAAGATAATCCTATTAAATCTGCAGTCTGTCTTTGCTTAACACTTTGCTTTCTTTCTAGTGCAATCCAGATGTTTGGATGATGCCCTTGCCTTATGGAAACAGCTCCTGTCAAAAGGCAGGATCCCAGCTCTGCGGAGCAGCGAGCAAACAGCAGCATCCCTGCATATCATGGCAGCTTTATACAGAATAATGGGAAAGGTATTAAGTGTTGAGCATTTGTTCTGGGAATTTTGTATAACCTAACTTGGCTCCTTCAGCTCCCTTGAGGCTCACTCTTTTTTATTTCCTTCCTTTGATAGGATCTTTTGTCTGTTGGGATTCTTATGAAAAACCTTGGCCTGGGGAGCTAGGGAGATGACAACTCACCATGGGCACTATGCATCTCACAAATATAATGCATCTTTTCTACTCTTTTATCTACAGATTAACTATTTTCCCTATCTGAGAACAGGGATGGATGGGAAATAGATTACAGGAGAAAGAGTGGCCTTCAACTTGTTGCTGCTTATAGTAATAAACAAACTTTATGTTTTGTTCTTGAGCATGCAGTTTTGTTCTCACACTTTGTATTGATAGACTAGTGTAGGAAAGAGTGGAGAATCTCTGGCCAGAGATCATGGACAGTGAAGAGAGATGATGGGAATTATAGCACAAGAGAAGTTCAGCTCTATTGGTTTCCAAAATATATCCATGGAGAGAGGGTGGAAATGTTAGTGCTGGTTGCAGAAATTGAGTTAAAATGTACAAAGGAGTTGTACATATATTAGTCATAAAGGTAGCTACTCATTCTTCATTTGGACCCAGAGACATGGTTGCTAAGAGAACTACATGACTGTGTGTGAGAGAGAGAGGCTATGAAAATAGCTGGTTGCTGCTGTCTCACTTTCATAAGGTTCTCACATATAGCAACGCCAATAAGCTGGAATCTCACATTAGCATGTGTTGTTGTCAGGCATAGAAATGTGGGTATAAGTCTGGGTATTGATCAGAAAATTATGTCTTATTACTATTTGTACAAATACTGTCATATTTGCAAACAGTTGCTATCCAAAGCAATTGCTAAACAAGGACTACCCAGTTTCATCTACAGCATCAACCTGTACTTTTTCACCCATTGATTGTCATAAAAAGATGGGAATTGGCAATATGGCATCTCTAAATAGTTCCTCTTGAGCTCCAAAGTTTTTAAAATAAAAATTTCTAAAATTTCTATAGCATTCTATGAGATTGTATGAAATTATAGCTTTTCAAAATAGTCATGTTTTTAAAATATAATGCAGTGAGAACATTAGTCACAAAAGTCTTAAAGCCCTATAAAAGTAGGTAGCAGATGCTTAGGATTTCCATTTTTTTGCTATTGTTCCTTTTCCTTGCACTTCTATAATTTTCAGTGCAGGAACAATGGAAAAAGTGGGTGGTGTAGCTTTCTCAAAGCAAGTAGATCCATTTTATTTTAAAATGGAACACCTTTCCAAAATGTTGAGTCAGCATTTTGAATGAATTCTTGCAATGGAGTTAAATATGGTATTTTTAAGGTCCTTTCTGGTATCTGTTCTGTCTAGATTTATGTTTGGAAATGTAAACATTTTTCCCATGAGTAAGAAAGCAAACCAGCTGGTATTCAATGGCTATGGCAGCTTTATTTGGAAGATCATGGCCATAAAATTGTTAATAGTGCTAACAGCATACTTTGGTATGTTTCAGTGAAAGAAGAGTCTTCATCAGTATACTGTATGCTTTGCTTGCTTTGTAACCTTTTGCACTGGTTGAATAATCAGACTTGTAATTTTAGTTTGTTTCTTGTCCAGGGAGAACTGGGAAGAGTAGATTATTTAACTCCAGTAATTATTTCCAAACTGCGTATCATTTGAGTTTATGCACTTTGAATCTAGGAGAATCTTTTTAAGCAATGGTAGTTTGTATTATAGGACATGAATTCTGCAGGAGCAAGTATGCGTCATAAGATTTTTCCAGAGTGTTATAGCTGGTCATCTCTACTCTGCTGTACTGTATTACCATCTTCTACATTTTCTGCTGTGCGCACGAGTGTGCACACACATGCACACACACATACACACTGCTTCAAAATTATGTATCTAAATGTTTTATTCTGTTTTTATTTTGTAGCCTCTAGAAGCTATAGAGAGCTTCTTCTTAATCACAGCTCTTTCTGGTGCACTTAAAGATTCTGTTGGGAAAACCAGTGCTTTATGCCACATTGCTAAACTCCTTCTCCAGTTGGAAGGTCCCAGTTATGCTGAGGTGAGTCTGAAGAATATTCTGCTAACAGCACAAATATCCCAACAGACCACTCATAATGTGCCTATTTGTTTATAGCTGATTGTTATGCTGTTGGTCCATTTAGCCCAGCACAGTTTGCCTTGCACAAGTTTATGAAGATCTTTTTCTACCCATGCTTAGAACTAAAATTCTGCAACTGGAGATATCTAGAATTGGATCTAGAACTTTATGCTTCCAAAATACATGGTTTGCTCAGATGGCTTTCAATGTAAGAAGCATGGAAATTAATGGATTTCTCCTGATTGTCATCAAATGTTGATTTACTATTTCTAAAACAATTCTAAATACAGTAAAATAACATTGACAATATAAAAAATCATAGTATAGCAAAAACCCAGATTCAAATGTCACAAAGGAATACTTCCTGTTTTTCATGAAGGAAGGAATAAGAGGGAGGAAATAGACAATATACATAAATATTTTATTTGTTCATAGTAAATTTGGACGAGTCATGGAAGCAGTATTTTGCTTGACTCCCAATGACTCTGAGCGGCTCGCAACAATCAATAAAAGATAGAGATAAAAGAAGGCTACTATGATAGGCCAGATGGAATGAAATGAAGGATGAGGAGCCTGGGTGAGGAGCCAGGGTCTCTACAGCTCTTCTAAACAAAAGCAGAATGGGGACCATCTGATTCTCACAGGGAACATCTTTCCAGAGGGCAGCTGATGTTACAGAGAAGGTGCACTTCCTGGAAGAGAGGCGATATTGTTTAATTAAGGAACTCAAGGAGCACTCACCCTGCCAGATTGGATTGGCTGGGCAAATGCTATGGAAAAAAGGTGGTCCTTAATTAACCAGATCCTCTGTAAGGCATGCCCATTACTGCCTATGCCCCTGCATTTTGAGTCAGTTGAAGCTTCTTGGTATCTTCAAGGGCAGTCCTATGTAGAATGTTCCCAGCATCACCATGCTTCTATTATATCAGCTTCTCGAGGAGAAGTCTATCCCACATTCTAGAGGGGGAAGTGTATAGCGGACAATCACCTCCTTGAAAGATTTCTCACAACTTAGAGTCTTTAGGTTGCTGAGATAAATTGTTGATTTCTCTTATTAAATGCTACTCACTTATGGGCTACCTGTTCTGAAAATGTTCTTTTTCCCCTCTTCTTTTAGACTGTTTTAAGGGAAGCTGAATTATGCTTGAAAAATGTGGATGAAAATAATAGCTCCTACTTGCTGTTGAATCAAACATTGGCTGTGCTCCATAGCAAGCTGTATTTAGCAAACTTAAAGGTATTTGTAGTAGAATGTCTTGTATGCATTCCAGAACACTGAGACTGGCTAGTGTACTAAAAATCTGTAGTTTAAGCTACATTGGCCTATATCTAACGTAGTGCCCTCTAGAGTAGCTGGGTTACAATTGTATTCACCCGCTAGCCAATATGTTCATTGATTCTAGTTATCTAATGTGATAAACTAGAAAACAACATGGATATCATGCTTCTTTGTGACAGGATCACAAAAGGATGCTGTTTTTGTAATACTATTTGGCTCTTCTATTGTAAGTTAGTTAACTTTCTTATATTGTTAACCTAGATATACTTCTTACACTGTGCTTATTTGTTGACCTGGCAAGGAAGCTTATCATAGCTGGATTAGCATCCGGTTGTCTTCAAGATGTACAATACCTAATTAAGTATCTTCTCTAGCTGGAGACAATATATATACAATGGCATCCTTCGTCCCCTAGATTGACCATATTTCCACAGCAAATAATGCACTTTATCCCTACAGTTGCTGCTGAACTATCTCCCAGTAGCTTGACCAATATGAGGAATGCTTGGAATTCTAGTTCAGCAACAGTTGGAGGTTATCCATTTTTTAAAGTTATTCTTCAGGCTTTTATCCTGTATAAGTAAATTTTATATTTTAGTAATTCCTGGTAAATCTTGTTAGCATTGTCAGTATCATATTACTCTATGAACTCTGTAAGATTACTCTGTATTTTATTACTTTATTCTTAAGAAACATCGCTGGCATACTTTTCTAATTAAAATAATAAAATATTTTAATAATAAAGATTATTAAAATATTTCAAATAGAAAATTATATATAAAGCCTTCCCCCTGAATAATGAGCTATTATTAACTGGATGATAGAACTGGTATATCAGAGATCCATATGGCTTCGTAGAAAAATAAGGAACCAAACTCTTTGGTACCATGAGTTTGGCATTTCAAAAGCCCCAAGTGAGCAGTTTTCTGAAAAGCAAACGACTTTTTTACTCAGAGAGCAAGGAATTGACTCAATCCCCTTTCTTAATTTATTCAATCTTCTAACCAAAAATATATAATATGCAACTACTTTGTGATTCTCAAGAATCTGGAGTTGGCAGATTATCTGTAATCTGATTTATGAGTTATTTAAAACAAGCATCAAAAATTGGCTGGTTGATTTTCCAGAATGAGAATCCTCTTAGGAATAAATCTTTGTTCTCTTTACAAATAGATTGAAGAAGGCCTCAACCTATTAGTAGAAATCCTTCAAAATCCAGCTTTGCAAAGATCCTCTAAGGTCTGGTATCTGCTGCGAGCCAGTGCTCTTCAGCTAACTGCTGCCTATCTTGTTCTACCTTCCAACACTCTCTCGCTGGCACTCAGACAAAAGCTTGTCGCTGAAGGTGAGTGTGAAAATCTGTGTTCCCCTCATCCTCTCATGTGTTATATATTTCATACTTTTAAACATCTATCCATATGTAAGTAGAATATGTGGAACACTCTATGTAAAATGGCACTGCACTCCATTGCCATTTTCAAGATCTCTAATTGATCCTGAAGCTGGCTTTCAAACCTAGAGCACTGAGCAGTATGGAGAAAAAGCAGAAATGGAAATGACTGCTTAACATTCTTAGGGCAGCTAGCTGTATTGGTATCAGTTGTGGCTATCTGAAAATTCCATCTATCTTGTAGGGGAAGGTAAATGGTTAAAGAGTGAGAATTAGTTATTGCCTCTGGAAGCTTTCAGCCCCCATTCTCCTCCATAAAAGGGAAGGTGTTTACAAATCATTCTGTTCTTATCCTTAAAATTTCAAAAAATATGCCATATTTCTGGAATGTTTCACTGTTTCATTGAATGGTCTCTTGGTCTTTAGAATATTGGGAAACTAAGTATTGATAGCCACCATGAAAACCAGCTTATCTTTTAAATGTGCAATCTTAGGAAACTAAGACTGCATTTTTGTAGCTAAGGTCCAGTTGTGTGGATTTCATATGTGCTTGCTGACAGTGTTGTATGGATCGCTACTGTATCATCTAATGGCAGATACTATTCCCCAAACAAATATAAATTAAATTATTTTTTAAAATGAACAACAGTCTTGTGGGATTTTGCTTATTTAAATTATGTTCTTAATTTTGGTATCTGCAGAAATTAAAGACTGTCTGAAGCTACGGTCCCAACCGCAAGCTGGAAATTATTCTCAATAATACCTATAATTCTCTCTAAAAATATCAACAACACAGAGATCCCATTGCACTGATTTCTTGGAGAAAGAGCTTCTCAAAGCCAAAATGCTTGAAAAATGTAATGTTTTTCTCTTCCTCTATGCAGGATGGAAGACGCCAGAAATGGCTCTAAGTGATGCTCACAGATTGTACCGCAGCATCCTCTTGAATTTCTCACTCATTACCAGTGATACATCAACAAAAGAGTCTCTTGAGCATCAGTTTATAGATCATGGTGAACAATTATTGCTTTTCTATGTGTATAAGAGCTCTCACTGTGTTTAAAAGCCTGTGATCCTGAAGTTGTTAGTGCTCTATGGCTTTTTAATTAAATGTGCATAATATAAAGATTGAACATATATTTTTGTACACTATCTGAAAGTTCGGCAACCCCTTAACATTGGAATTCCCTTTTCTAAGGTTTTTAGAGAAAGGGCCAAGAATCATGTTGCATGCTTCTTTGTTCTCTTGGTCGGATTACTAAGTTTATATATTTAAAAAAGTAGGCTTAAGATATGAAGTAATACTCAGCTAATTTTTAGTAATCTGAAAAGTCTGAAGAAAGCTTTCAGGATATATTCTGGCAACAGTTCTTCATGAACACAGATGGTAAGGGTCTGTTACCTGATTTTCTCTTAAGACCCAAGAGATTTGAACCTGGGGTGGCTAAGCTCTATCAGAGAGTATTAACCTAAAGTTATTGTGCCAAGGCATAAAGTAGTTTGTTGGATTTTAGTTTAATGTATTTTTTCCAATTCAGCTATTCTGTTTTGTAAATGAAAATTTTCTGGTTTCGTGTGATATGTGCATCCAGCCAGTTATGTTAGATTCAACAAAGCATTAGTTAATGTAATGTGTATTGTATGTCTAGTCATGGGCTTTCCTTTCAGTAGAGCTCTGCACTGCCTCTAGTTTTCAGTTTTTGTCCCCTGCTCCCAAAACACATATTTCAACCTGGACGTGGATCACCTAAAGCTAGCTGTACCATGCAGAGAACAGTTTGAACATTCTTTCAAAGTGGTTAAAAAGAAAAATAAGGAACTTCTACTTCCTAGGCAATGCATCAGTGGGTCTACATTGTGTATCATATTAGGATCCTCATGATTGCATCCTGCCTTTAAGTTAACAGCAAAATCTGCAAATGTCAATCTGTAAATATTTTGAAGTTAGGGAATGCTGCTGTCCTTGTGGTTTTAATGAAGATAAGTTCAGGAAAATGCTTGGTGGAACACTCTGGTTTCCCTCCCACTAATATCACCTGCTGGTAGGAAAAAACATCTGTAATTTTTTTCATTTAAACATGTTGGGGAGATGTTTAATCATGGCCACCTAGGAAGGAGTACTTTCACAAAATGTGACTGATAATGAAAAGGAGGACTTGATAATGAAAAGGAGAATCAGGGATGCTTCTTTCAGCTTTACCTAGTGGCTATCTGCCATGTTTGTAGCCTGTCAGCTGGGCTACTCCTGTTGTACTGCCAGGAATTTGTATAAGCTGGTGAACTTCTCTAATTAAAGACAACTTTAAGTTGCCTTCACTTAAGTTTGGGAGTCAAAAGGAAAGCAATACTGAGAGTATGTGTAATTTACAAACAATTTGTGGGCAACTCATGTCATGGTTTAGAAGAACATGAGAATGAGCCCATTGCCTCACAGTCACTGTGAAAAATTAAGGTACCACTATATTCCAGAGGGAGCCTACCTATTTCACATTCAATTATGATTACTTAATATTGAGCAAGTGCCTTTTATATCTCTGTTTTGGTTAAACCAATAATTTAACCATTATTGAGTAAACTTAAGATTTGGGAAAAAACAAATATCAGAGTAGGTGTGGAGATGATACGAAGTGGAAAGGACTGCACATATCCAGATAACTGTTTTGTCTCCTTTACCTAGGCTTTGAAAAAGGTTTTAAAGGTTTGGTGTTTCATTAACTATATTAACACGTTTGTAAAGTATGTACTAAACTTATAAGACATTTTTAGCTTCAAAATGGCAATAACAACGCTGGATGATGATGATAATTGAAAGATTTTAGGGAATCTCAAAATGGATATTATGTGACCCAGCTGTGAACTATGTGGAATTTTGCTCATGCCCCAGCATACTTTATGTTTTTTACTGATAGTGTCTTGGCTTATGTTCATCTGTCCCACCTCTACATAAACTTTTCCCTTTCCTTCTTCCTTATCAGGTGATAATTTGGTGCAGAAGTGGCAGGTGCTGGCTGACATGTTTGTTTGTTCAGAGCATTTTGTGTCTCTTCTTAGCAAGATTGAGACTCTAAGTGAAGCCAAAGCTTTCTGCCTGGAAATGCTCAAAATTTCCATGAAGGTGCAATCAATTCGATGGTAAGAAATGTGTAAATAAAACAAAAGGCAGAAGTATGGTAAAGTACAGACTTAGAACTAAAATGAATTTCTAACCCTTCACAAAAACTTAAACAACATATGGGTTCCTAATTTACCTTAATATAGAACTAATACATGAAATAGATTGGGATTAATAAAATATTATACAGTAGTTGTAATTATTGTTGCTGTTGCTATTATTACTGGAAGTTATCCAGCAAGAGTAATGCAAACCATGGGATTATGAATGGTTTAAAAGGAATTGCAGGTAATGTATATTAGGTTTGGTGTACCTGTTAGCGAATGCCAGTTGCAAGTGAAAAATATGAAAGGTTGACAAGACAGCTAAGCCTACCAATGCAATGAAGGCTGCCATCTTGTTCTAGAGCGTAACATGTGATTTCTGGCTTTTCTCCGTA
>JANHZU010005510.1:315279-331177 GCA_032468055.1 Acrochordus granulatus | reverse complement strand
TCGCTTTTTGGTTCTGAAGAGTGAACTAGAGCTCCAGCGCAACAATCTGGATCTGTGTAGCTCAGATCTTGAGCAGGTCCTCTTTCTTCTTGAATCAGGCACAGGTGATAAACCTAAACAGGGCTGGACTTATATATTTATTTTATCTAAAACTTTTATATAGCTACTTATTTTCTGGGCAACTCCTACTCAAAAGTTAAAACAACATATAAAACTAAACACATTAAAGCATTAAAAACAACAAAAACCATGGCAGAGCTCAGAGCTTTTTCTTGCAAGTAGTATGTTGGTCTGAGAGGGTCAATCAACCCCTCTAGTAAAAATTCCATTCTTGGAAAAAATTCCAAGTCTTACTTGGAGCAACTGGAATTCCAAGCTGGTAGACTGTATTTCATTTCAGGCTGCATTTGTTAAAGCTTGTTTCTGGAGCGATGAGGGGCAAAAAACAGGAAATATTAAGAAGGATTGCTCTACATAGAGTACCTACCTATTGTCCTCCTGATGAGTGGTGCTATCTCCATTACCTCATACTGTGTAAAGGAAGGTAATAATTTGATGGACAAGATTTATTCTCAAATTACAGAACAATAATTTGAGTTCAGATTTGTATTCAGATTTCAGTAATCTTCACAATAAAAATAAATATCCAAAAGCAAGACAGCAAGAGGATGCTGTGTTGGGGGTTTTAACATGGCAAAACTGAACTGTTTGATAAAAAATGACATTTTTCCTTAAATTATATTAGGGATAAAGAAATGTATTTTAAAATCTCACTTTCACCAACCCAAAATAGTAAACTTAAGAGTTCTTATATTGAAATTATCTCATAAGATATATAAGTGCAATATCTTACATTTGGGTGGATGGGTATTATGTTCTATATCATCTCAGAGGGCCTGATGATTATGAACCATTAGAATATATCTAATAATATTATATAGCTTAAAGAGACCATATAAGATAATATTTTGTTTCTTATGTAGGAGGTGCATCAACAAACTTGACATGTACTTAATGAAGAATAATTTGTCACAGGGTTTATTAGTGTTTTTCTTTTATTTGGATTTATTGTATTTAACTCTATTTTATTTCCTTCTTTTTACTCTGTCCATCTGTTAACTGCTTCTTTATTTTCTTCCATCTTTTGTTCAACTTTTTGTCTGACGTTGTTATAAGGAATAACCAGTTAACTCTTTGTTGCTTTGATTAAATGCACACACATATAATAGTTCCCATAAACACATCTCCAGATTGATATTTGCTTTGATGTCCATGAAGTCTTTTTTGAAAAGATTTTTGCCCTGGTGGCTGTACCACATTGGAAAAGGAGGAAATAATGGGCTTTCAGATACACAACCATTTTTCTTTCTACAGAATGTCCCTGTGACACAGAGGGCAAGGCAATTTTGAAGGGTTGGGGCTAGGCTCCAGGGAGAGATGGGGTTATGATTTCAAGTTGGGATGCTTGGGTTCTCTGTATGGGGAGGGGGGTCTTGCTGGGTTTTTTATTTTGTTTTCCATTTCATTACTTAAGTTCTGCAAAAAAATAAAGTTTATTGGGTCTTTTAGGCCCAGTAATGTGAACTTCATTTCTTGATGAAGTGATTTGTGTTTTGTGACTAGCCAAAGAGATTGAATGTGGATTAGTCCTGAGTTCTTTTCTCATCCCTCCTCTCTTTCAGGGCTGTTTACATAACAGCTCTTTGTAATTCTCTACATCTGGAATGCCGAAAAGTTGCACTGGGCATCTCTGGCAGGAGTTATTGACACAAATTTTGACAATCAGTTCTGCTCAGAGTCTGTTCTGAAAAGGTCTTATCTTGCAATTTTATCAGGATTAGTTGGAAGAACTGCATTAGAATAGTAGTAAACTTGTTTAAGCTTGTAAGAAAACCTTGTAGGTTTTTCATTTTGTTCATTGCAAGGGGAAGAAATTGCTAAATGAGCCTCTCTCTTTTGTTGCTAGTGTTTGAAACCAAAGAAGGAAAAGGGGAGGTGAACATCAAGCCCAAGAAAGGAGGCCCTAAGGGCAAGAAGTCCCAAAGCCTGCACTTGGAGTCTTCCGAGGAAGAGCAGTCTTTCTTGAAAGAAGCCTGCCTTGAATTCATTGATACAGTCCCTGTGCAGAAGACTCTAACTACTTCACCAGTACTGAGGCCAAAGCTGAAGAAACAGCCCAACTTCTTGAGTCATTCAGATATGTGCTCCTGTTTGCTATGTTCTGATGTGGTCCTCTCCACCATCTGCCTCCGCTGGCTGATCATCTCTGTAGATGGAGAATTGACATTTGGGAACAGAGAGGAAGGACTGCATCTCCTTGAGTCCATTCTGCAACGATGCACCACTGTGGCTCAGCGCATCTCTCATATGGTAGTATGTGTATCTCAGCAGGAAGTGAAGAAAGTTGTTGCTCCATGTCAGGCCACGGTTGGGCTCCTTGATAGTCTAATGGCCCACATCTATGTACTTCTGACAAAGCAAAGCATGAACAGCAATAGGCCAGGGAAGAAACTCTGGCAGCTTCTGGAGAAGGGCTTGACCTTTCTTTCCTCCAAGGGGCCTCAAACATTTGAACTTGAATACCGCAGGGCCCAACTACTACTTGCCAGAGCCATGGCTATGCTTTCTGTTCTCACCTCCAGACAAGACAGTTGTGCAGAAAATATGCTGTCTAGTACCTGGTCCTGGAAGTCCCCATTGCCTCTTACTGGAGACCAAGAAATCAAGCCAGGATCAACAACTGAAGAGACCTTCAATACAACTTATGCACCATCCCTGAAAAGCAAAACAAAGAAGCAGCCAGGATTGGCCTCAAAAGCAAAGTCTAAGAGAATCCGAGGGACAAAACCTCAGCCTATGATCAACCCAAATAACCCCTTTGCCCTGAATGATTCTGATTCAGACACTCATCCCATTGTTCTTAGGCCCCCCATTGAATCTTTCTGTACCCCAGCCCACAAGTCCCTTCCGGTTTCCAAGACAAATCTGTTCTTAACTGCCAAATCCACCACTACTCACAAGGCTCCATTTGTGGTATTTGAGGAATCCCCTTCCAAACTGAACACTGAACTTCCAAAAGCTCCCAAAGTAACCAGGAGAATGAAATCCCGAATTAAGGTAACTTAATTAACTTAAAAAGTGGGGTACCATGCAGTTAACGTTTGACCTTACAGATGAATAAAGATGAAGTTCTAATGAAACAGGAAATTTTGCTTAGGTGGTGCATATACAGTACAATGTCTTGTTGTCGAGAGGTATTTTCTCCCATATGAGGATGAAAAAGGATTTTCTACGTTATGTATGTATAGATCATATAAATACCTCTTATAGGTTGGTTTGATAAAAATATAAGATTTACTAACTGCAAATGCATTAGATTGGTAATCAGCATGTTCCTTATGGATTACCTATAGCTATTGATACATTGGTGTTCTCAAAGCCCTAAGAGCCTTAGCCAATGGTTGGGCAAGAGAGTTACATTATTATTATTATATTTTTATCCCAATTTTTTAATCCATATTTTGGCCAACTCAAGACAGTGAACATATCTAATACTCCAGCCTCCTATTTTCTCTACAAAAAGAACTCAAAGTCTTCCAGCCAGGTTTCATGACTAAAGGAGGCTGAGAACTCACAATCTCCTGGTTTCTAGGCCAACACCTTAACTACTATATCAAACTGACTCTTTTCCAAAACAAAAACTAAAACAGTTTCCCTTGCTCTAATTAGGAAATATGATTACTATATAGTAGTTCTATAGCTTCAAAAAAAAAGGAATAGAGGAACTTTTCATCAGTATTCTTTACTTCCACATCTTAAAGTTGTAATTAATTACTTCTACCATTTGATTCAGTGTATAATTTGAAATATCTTTACTTTGTTTCTGCAAAGTACTACCTTTTATTTTGATGAAAAACTAATTTCTATGAATAAAAAATAATACATTTCTATAAATTTTTATAATTTCTATGAATAGACATTGCTGTCCAGGGATTTAGTGAATGTAATAATGCTTTGCTTAATGAGACTATATTTTGTTTACAGTCTGGCTTTTTATTCTCAGTACAAATCATTCTCTTACCTTTTCAAGCTGAAAATAAATGTTACAGCTAGCTTTTGTGCAGGTAATATCAGTGCTTCTGCCCATTGATATTTCATGGAAATATCATAGTTAAAAGCTTTTTAAAAATGAAAAGAGATTTAAGGTTTTATGAAAGAATTATGTATTGTAAATAGAGATTTTTTTGCTGAATCTACTATACTGAGAATTAAATTTCATAGGATCATGATCTGAATATCAGCATTATAAGGGAAATTAATGTGTATCTTATTTGAACTGTTTTTAATGATTGCATTTTCCCCAATTTGATGGCATGGATCATTTTATTTGACACATCTGGAGAAAACAAAATCAGGCGTTTTTCCCTCCACTTCTTTAATTGCCTCTTATCTAAACTAACACAAGATTTTATAATGAATATAACTATCATCTTAGATACAAGCATTTTCATTTTAACTCTATGACAGCATATCTTTTTTTCCAGAACAAGGCATTGGCTTCTAACAGGAGAGAGCTGATTTAATAACCTAAGAGCAGCCTTACTGGATTAGAATTATGGCCTAGCACAAGTAACAAGGTTTTTCAAAGTAGTCAGTCAGACATCCCTAAGAAGCTGGCAAGTAGAAATTGAAAAGAATTCCATTCTTACTGGATATTCTGCCTATTGTTACTCTAAGCTAAACTACCTTTGGATGTGGAGGCAATTTAATGTAGCTTGATCCCCAATTGTCTGGCCTCCTTGCAAATGTCCATTCTCCCAACACTAGCTCTTTGCTCAACATCAGATGTAGTTCTAGTGACCCAATACCAGCAATCCCAACACTTCCCAAAAAAGGAAGAGAAGTGGATAATACAATGTATAGGATGTATACATTGTACAATGTGTTTAGATCCATTGTAAAGGATGAAGTAAAGAGAATGTCATGTCTGTCATCCCCAGATTCCCTTCAGTGATGACAGTGACAATGAAGGTCTACCAGAAGCAATGCCAGAATCCCAGTTCTGTGTTGATAAAGAACCAATGGCTGCTACTTGCAGGACAGGGCAAAGGACAGCATCTAGTAGAAAACCAACTAAGACAAACCTTGCTAAAATGGGGAAGTACACTGCTAGCTCTTCACGGGAGTGCTCCAAAATGGCAAAGCCCCAGCTTGGGAAACCAAGCATCAGGAGAGGCACTAGACAAGAAAAACAAGAAGAAATCCAGAAAGCTTCTAACAAGGAGAGAGCCCAGGAAGATCAAGGAGGAGGAGAAGAGAAAGACATTCTAAGGACAAACAAGAAGAGTTCAGAAGACAACACTGAAGTCTTGCGAGGTTCTGATGAGGAAAAAGTTATTAAAAGTATGCTTTGTGCTTGGAGAACAGTGTTATGAAAATGGCAAGCAAAAATTAAGGGCTGAGTAGATTGATAGATTCATATTAATATGAATAAAAGTGCAAAATATTGAGGCAGAAATGTAGCTGAGATTGTGGGTATATAAATAATATCTGAACCAAGAAACAGGATGGTTTCTATCAGTCTCCTCATCTCATCTCCTTCCTTCCCTCCTTCCCTTTCTTTACTTCATGCTTTGAAGCACAGCATGCACTGGATTCCAAGGGTGTGGAAATCGGTTAAATGCAAACACTTAAGGGGTTTGTAAAAGCATTAGAGCAAAGAGGAACAATAGAAAAACCTGTTGAAGTGGAATTATACATCCAAAATTTATCATTGGAAGTGGTACTGATTTCTGATCCCAGCTCCTAGCTTATCTCAAATCTCTTGCTTTCTTGACACAACAATTATGATAGCTAAGTGAGAAAGGAAATGTTCAAGCCTTGCTTCTCTATAAAGTTTCATATTTCTATTTGGGGTTTTTAAAATTGATTTTTATGAGGCTCAGCATTGTCATCTTTATCCACTGGGATTACATCTTGAGGATAGCTGAATATTTCAACTTACTTAAACAGAAGCCTCCTTACTTTTAAATATATTATTATGGATTTGCAGCTGCAAGCCAGGTTTTAGTCCACATGGATGATGCATGGTAAATCCCTAAATCAACCTTTTCTAGTGACTGCTGTCCAGATATTTTAGACTTCAGTATCCATGCCTTAATATTTGAAGGTGTCAAATGTTACTTTTTTAGTCTTTGTAGAATTGCAACTAAGACAGAGATTATGATCGTAGCCCCGAAAGGCAATATTTGATATTTGGCTTAGACAAGCTGGAGGAGTTTTGGTGTTTTATTTCTTTATCTTCTGCAGGAAATCAAGGGCAACCAAGCACAGAAGATCAAGAGATCCTCCGGAGAGATGTTAGCAATGTCTTACAGGGAATGTTTTCAGCTACAGAAAAGAAAACTTTGGAGGATCCCTTTAACCTACATGCCCTTGCCTCCTCACTAGATGCACCTGCTGGTAAAGAGCCATTCAAATCTGTTTTCTCTCAACCCTTTAAAAATTATATAACTGTTAGAAAGGTCTATTTAAACTATGGCTTCCACATTGTACTGTATAAACATCCTTTCAGGTTTTTTTAGCAGAAAAGTTTGAATTCTAGAAGATTGATGGATTTTATTTTTAACTTTTGATCACGACAGTGCTACAGTTAACCAAATTCAGTCTATTGCCTGTTTTTGTTTTGTAGTCTAGTGCTCTTAGATGTACTCTTCTAATGACCCACTAACCATTGGTTATGCTGGCTGTGGATGATGAAATGAGGAACTGAGCATCATAGCAAAGCGGTAGGCTGGGGAGGACTGCATTAGAGTATCAGCAATACTGTGTGTAATTCTCCCACTGCTGCTTGCTTCACTCAGAAGTTTCCCAAAGCCAGATTTTAGCCGATGCTTGCATTGCTCATGAGTCAAAATTTTTGTATTTCTAATAAATTATCTGATTTCCCTGCACTGTACTATACAAGCACTGTACTTAGTAATACTGAGTCATAATAAGCATTTTTATAGTATTTCCTGAGTGTCAAAAGTATTTATAGATTATATGTCTGTAAGACTTCAATATTTTTCCTTACATTATAGAATTGAAGTAAAAAGAGATGGCTAAGTCCACCCAGTTCAACCTTATATTTAACAACTTGCCTGGTTTTCACGCTAGTAGGAGAAAAAGTAAAATTCATTTCCCCATGACAAACATAGGAATCAAGTAGGTTACTTGAGATAAAGTGTTTTAAATTTGCTGAAATGCTAGATGCCTGACTGCAGAGAAGGTGCTTGAAGTTATCTTATAGGGTTTTGTGGTGTTAAAACTGGGAGATGAATCACATCAATTCTGTCTTGAGCTAACAGAATGGGTGTAGACATAACATAAAACTTTATGTGATAAGAACTTATTTCTGAATACCTTCTGGCTGGTGTAGTCCAGATGTGTTGGCCTTCAGCTCCTACCATGCTGATTTGGAATTAGGATAATTGAATTCAAACACATCTGGAGAGGAGACCATGGTACAGAAGTTGGATAGATAGAAGAATATTGCAAATTCAAAAGGGTAGTGAATGAACTCTGTTTAGATATAAAATAAACTGATTAATCTGAACATAAAACTGAATTCAGGTTTTCACTGAATTTTGTGGGGGGGTTTCTTCCTAACTTGCAATGTTACAGATATCTTGTCCATGGACTCAGTCTATGACTTCCTACAAGCTGCTTTCAATTCAATTGCCCATTATCCTCTGGGTACCCTCTACAGCCATCTTTGTCAACTCATGGCACTGTGTATTGGGAACCGGGATCCAATCACTACTGCCTATCTTGTTTCTGAGTCTGTCTCTATCACTCTTCGTCATCAGAAGATGATCATGATTCATAAGAAACTCAGGTAAGTTCATAGTGGTGGAAGGGAAAAATGAGAACTTGCTATCAATTTTACAAGTATGATCAGTGCTGCAACAATGAAAAAAATGTTACCAAACAATCTTATCTTTATCCACCGGCATGATGAATATGGATCTGAACAAGGCTCCTGATTGGAAGGAGATAATCCCAGAATAAAGGTGCTTATTAGACAGTCTTTTTCAAAGGCAGAGATTTTTTTGTGATTTGATACCCAGCAGAAGAATAGTTGCATCAGATGCAGCAGAACTGCATCCCTTCTTGTGAAGCATGGAAAATAGGCAAGGTCAAATCAGTAAATCATTCAAGATACAGTGTGCAGTTTCCCTGTGGATATATCTGAAGCCATGATATTTGAACACGTTTCCCATCCCCGCTTTAGTTGAACATTAAATGAACCGGCAGCTTGCAAAATTTCATGGTCTAGAATTCAGAATAAAACTTGCACAGCCCAAACTGTGGATGAAGTATTTAATACTTCATTAAATAAGCCCATTGGAGCTGGGCAGGTAATACATTGAACTTTTTATTTAAAACATTCATCATAGTGGAGTATATTTATTTCTATGACTGACATGAAATTTTAGAATTCTCTTTAAGATTATTGTCTTTATCAGTACAGGATGTCAGATCTGTAGAAGGGAGTACATCTGAAAGACTATTTCTGCAATAAAGCAGGCATGTATTTTAAGAATGTCTTAATAATCTTAGTGTTATATTGCCTCCTTAGCAAAATGAAAAAAACATCTGTGGCCAATACTTCCAAGCAATTGGAGGCACTAACTCTGCAAGAAGGGAAAACAGATTCTCGGCTTCAGCACCTCTTAGAACTTCAGAACATCTTTGAGTTCAGTTGCCCCAATTCAGCAGGGTTGGAAACTACCAAATTCAGAGAAGGGCTGCAGGAAATCCCCCCTGGTATGTGATTGACTCTGATATGTAAGAAGGAATCATATTTTGATTATAGTTGGCAAGTATCATTCTCAAAAGGAAGACAAATCTCAGACATAAAGAAGCCTTCTTAGGGATGTATATTAGTATTGTGTGTGTGTGCACGCATGCATTTATGTGTGCCTCCGAGTAAGTTTTGACTGTTGTTGACTGCCTGCAGTTTTCTTGGCAAGGCTTTTCAGAAGTGGTTTGCCCTTGCCTGCTTCCTAGGGCTGAGAGAGGACCTTAACCAAGGTCACCCAGTTGACTTCTTGCCTCAGGCTGGACTACAACTCATGGTCTCCTAGTTTCAAGCTTGGTACGTTAACCATCACACCAAACTGGCTCTCATGCATTAGTACTACCATGACACAAAAAATACTAAGTTCTGTTGCTGAAATACAGAGATGGGACCTGAGATACTGTTAAAGACACTTCTCACTATCTGAATGACTGGCAGGGACTGATGAGTTATTGAGATCTGTAGCTCAGCAACAACTACTGTACCACTTGTTTCATAAATGAATTGACAGCTTGTAACTTCATAGTCTAAAATCTAATAGAAAACAGTACAGACTCTTGATGAAATATTTAATACTATCTAAATTAGTAAACAAATGAGTATTTTTACTCAGCCAGCATTTCTCGAGGTCAAAAATAAACAATCTGATAAACTGCAGATATTTTGACCTATCTGCCCAGCCAGCAGTACAAGTTATGCAATACCTTACTGGATCTATTACATTAGGAACTGGGAGCTTGGAAGTAGGAATTGGACTAATGGAGTTAGGTGAGCCAAATTCTGTCCTGCCCATCTTTTCTCAGCCATTAATGGACATTTTCTTACTGCTCTAGCTGTTTTGGGAGCTAAAAGGTACAGAGTTTAAAGGAGGAGAATGATGAGCAGAGATGATGGTTTGAAGGCCTGGTTCAAGATATTGGAGTTTGTTTTAACCATGACACATAACACCTTTGTTCTGTGAGCTGCACTGGTTACAAGTTTGCTTCCGGGTACAATTCAAGGTGTTAACATTGACCTTCAAAGCCCTTCATGGCATGGGACCAGGCTATCTGAGGAACCATGTCACCCCGATGGGCAGTTCCCGACCCACCAGAAGGAGTCCTTCTCCGGTTCCCGTCGGCTAAGGAATTTCGGCTGGAGGAGTCTAGGAGAAGAGCCTTCTCTGCTGTGGCTCCTGCCCTATGGAACATCTTGGCTCTCGAGCTGAGGGATGCCCCCTCCTTGATGGCCTTCCGGAAGGGCCTTAAGACCTGGCTCTGTGAGATGGCCTGGGGCTCCAGGGGGGGCTCATTATCATAATGGAGGTAGCTGGTTTGATTACTAGCCATCCTCACCCCCCTTTTTATATATAAAATATTTTTAGCCCACCCCTCTAATCTGCCAGTTTTTTTATTTTTATTTTAATGTTTTATTTTATTTTTAATATTTTTAATTAATGTTTTTATCAGTTTTGTTAGCTGCCAAGAGTCTCTGGATTTGGTGACATATAAATAAAATAAATGATATTATTTACTCATGACATTTTCTCTCTTAAATAAATTGGAGTGTTTTGATGTCTCCTTAGGGGTCACAGTGTGCATAATGACTCTGGTAAGTATCCAGCCAGGGGCCATTGGGGACATCATCTTGTTGACAAGGTTAGAGAAAGATGCTACCCCTGTGAACATCCAGATACAGACACAGAATGCCAAGGTAAGAAGACTGAGAAGAACTTAGAATGATAACTTTCTGGACATATGGCATGTCTTGTCTCCTAATGTTCTGATGTTTTTTCAGGTATCCTTAAGCGTAGCTCTAAATGAATTCAAAGCCATCCTGCAAAAACAAAAAGAGATCTCAAATTTCACAGAAAAGGAGGATTGGTGGACTGGTCGGATAGCATTGGACAAAAGAATGATGGTATGGTC
The DNA here is from genome assembly GCA_032468055.1 of Acrochordus granulatus. Lineage (NCBI taxonomy): Eukaryota > Metazoa > Chordata > Lepidosauria > Squamata > Acrochordidae > Acrochordus > Acrochordus granulatus. The sequence continues at coordinate 320,425 of JANHZU010005510.1, read as the reverse complement.
TGCTTTCCTGCAGTATATAATTATTTTTCAGGTCAAGGGCCATCCTGAGACTTAAATGTTATCCTGGAGGCCATGCTACAAAAGTAGGCTGAATTAATTCAATTTAGTATGTTTTTTCTGCATATATTAAACTATTTTCCTCCTTCAGTCAAATTAAAATGTGCAGTTTGATGTCATATTGGTGGCTGTATAGTTTTCAAGGAATATAATGCTGACCTTTATGTCCAAGATCCTGTGGATATAGCTTTTGTACCAACTGGCGATGATGAGATTGGTAATCTAAACACAAGTAAATGGCACTGCAGAGGACAAAGTTGGACTAGTTACAAGCTTAACATTTTCTGACTTGGCATCAATAATAAGTATGGTAAGAGGAGGTGAAGACTGTCAAGATGTCTTGCTGTCTTGACTGCAAACACGTCTGATTTCTTCATGTACAAACTTATTTGAACCTCTTCCTTCTGGACAATGCTACAGGATATTGCATACCAAAACAACCAGACACAGGGACATTTTTTCCCCTGTGCCATCATTCAAATTAATACTTGACTCATGCTATGTGAGAGGACACAAAATGCAAAAAATTCAAAATTAATCTAGAAGTTATGTCTAAGGTATATGCATACTTATCAATTGATTGTGGTTCTAATTCTACACTTGATATTACCTTTCTATTGGCTGCACACTTTACAGCTGATTATCTAACTTCATTTATTGTTATGCTCTTACTTTATTATTATTGTCTTGCAAGTATACTAAAAGCTGCTGTATCAGAGACAAATTCCTTGCGTGTCCAACCATGCTTAATCAGTAAAGTATCTGAATCTGCTCTCTGCCTCCCTGTTCTTCTTCACCTTCCCCATACACATGTAGTGTACTCCTACAGCTTTCTGCCTTTGGCAGGAATTAAACTTAGGTCAAAGGGTAGCATCCTCCGAACTACACTGCTGTTGTCTGCTTGCCTTGTTAGAAGGACTCTTCTGTTTCACTCGACAGGCTTTGATGGATTCTCTGGAGACACATGTGCTGAGCTGCTGGAAGATTGCACTACTACCAGCCTGTGTAAATGAGGGTTTGATGGAGGAAGCCTCCTATCTTCTAACACGACTCAGAGAATGTGGATGTGATGCGGTTGATCTAACATTGCTGAAGGTGAGGAGATGGGCATACTTTGGCCACAGAAGGTGCAACTAGCGAGGTACACGTTGTCTTCCCAGGATGATCCCTTTTTTAAAATTATATAGGATTAGTTCTTCTATCTGCACACTTTCAGAATCTTAATAAGTCTCCAGCCTGCAGCATTTTCTGTCTCAGCTAAGAAATCAGTCCTGTTTTTAATTTAAATTGTCTTTTTGTTTTCTGCTCAGGTTTTATATAAAGCAGCTCCAGACATAGGAATTTATTTTCTTTTTTGATAGCTCATACTGGCTGGATCCCATCTCTTAACCCCAGAACTTGTGGAGCATTTGGTACAGGGGCTTCATGCAACTCAACCCGAGAGAGCCCTGAGCCTTCTACAGGAGACAGTGGACAAACTGAAATCATGTACTGACCAGGCACCAAGTGGCCATCTAATCCTTGTGCTGGATAAAGTGAGTTGATGATGGTGCCATATTGTTTTACAGCAGGGATGAGAAAATGGCATCCTAAGGGCAGTATCCTTATATTGTGCAAAAGGCTGCTGCCTGGGTTCTCTTTCCATGGAAACATGTAAAAACATACATCATGAACTATTTTGATCTTCTAAGCATTCCGGGACTGGCCCAACAACATACCATATTCAATGAATATATTATGGAGGGGGAATTAAACTCTTGATCCTTCTTTGCAGCACCTCCAGAAACTTCCCTGGGAAAACATACCATGCTTAAGAAACCAGTCAGTAACTCGGTTACCATCTCTGCACTTTCTGCATAGCTACTCACTTACAAAAAAGGTGAGATATCTTTACTTTTCTAGGATGCAAGACAGCTTGACACAGACATGTTCTTTTCCATCATCCTTTACTGATGCATTTAATAGCAACTTTACCATTGTCATAACTAAATAACACTTTATTGTTTCATTGTTGAAGTCCAAGGGAAAAAGAGTGCTTAACAAATGCTAGGATTTACTGTTTTGCAAGAGTCTATGGAACTTTTTAGGAGATAGTATTAATTTATTTCCTTTCTCTGTGGCAATAAAGATTGATTCCTTTAAACTGCTAGTAACAGTGCTCTTAACATTAATGCCTCAACTTTGATTTGTATGATTTAGGAACTAGCATTGATAAATGATATTTGACTTGGTATATTGCAGATAAGAGATAATTCTAGATATATGTATGATGGCTGCAGTAGGACTTGGTGTACTGTAGATACTGCGATAATTCCAAAGCACAGGTAGACTTTGGAGAAGACCTACCTCCATGTCACCATTAAGAAGCAAACTGCTAGCCAAAGTATGAAGCATATAGTAGCCTTCCCTAAAATTCACTGGTTCTTTTAAGGCTTATAACACACATATATTATTCTTAAGGACCTTGGATACATTTAGCGTGAGGCCTCACATGCTAAAATTAGTGTCTGATTTCATGGTGCTTTCTCCCCCATCTAATGAAGCAACTATTTTGATCTTCCTCAAACAGTATCAGGAAAAGACTATCTTCAACCATGGAGTCAATAATAGCAGTACCTTCTATGTTCTGAACCCACACAAAAACCTTCCTGGTACAGAAAAAATGTTCAAAGAATGGTTTCAAAGGTAGGTGTTTATGTTTCTGTATATCAGTCAATCATCAGGCTTTCTTTTGAATCAGGGGAGCTTGCCAAGTTGACACAACTAAACTCATTCCAACTGATACTATCTTTTTTCTCTGCTTGTTACTTGATAGTGAGCCTGGATGGACAGGAGTCGTGGGACAGGTTCCCAGTACAGACCAAGTACCATTGGCCCTTGAAGAACGTGATCTCTACATGTGAGTATAAGACAGGGCTGCATATGCTCCATTAGTGCCAGCAAAATGTGAATACTTGAATGCATTGCAAATAGAAAACTTGCGTATTGGAAGCTATTGAAGCATAAAGGAAATGGCTTCGGGGTTGATTTATTTATTATGGGAAAATACATTTTTTCTTGGTTGTGCTTTTAATTGCAGATGTTCTTGCTTTTTAAAAATGTTCTTAATACAGTAGATCTCAGTAGTTACAGAGGTTCATTAGAGAAATGCTAGTCAGAGTCTGAGAAATGTGAGAAGAGACACAGACAAAGCAGTAAAATGGAAGAATGAAAGGCATTCAGGAGTAGAACATTTTTCTCTGAATGTGTTTAACACTGCTTGCTGTTCCTTAAGTACTGATATAGTTAGAATCCCAGAAAATAGCTGTGCAAAATATCACAAAGTAGTAGTAACTTTGGCTTATGGGAGAAAAAATAACCTCTTTGCTATAAATATATTTTGTGATACTTACCAGGCAAGAATGCTGGAAATTCTTTGATTTCCTCCCCGTCCCTTTCCCCCATTCTGGAAAGCCTAGAACATTTATTAGTGTCTTTTATGCTCCTGTATTAAATGATAAGCAACAAGCTCATCCTGAAGCTTATAATCTAAGCTTAACCTTGCCCAACCACCACACTATTTGGGGAAGTCTAGATTCTTAAGGAAAAGGGAACTGTGGGCATACACAGAGTAGAAAGTCAGTTCCCCCTGCAGGGAAATATTTCACTGATGTGTTAAATTCAGCTGGGAGGTTTAGACTCGTTGTAGCCAACTATAAAGGAGGGAAGAAGATTTCTTAGCAGATCTAATTCTTTTGACAGTGTGGCAAGGCAAGAATGCCAGAGAGAATATGGTTTCTTTGGGTGGTAAAGTAAGCAGGTAATAACTTTGCTGCTTTGTATACAATAACTTTGCTGCTTTTTATATTTTATTAGTAAAATATAACCAGAAGATGTGAAGTACAATATAAAATATAGCACTGCTAATAAAATCAGAAGAGAATATATAAAAAGTGTTTAAATGAGTGACAGTTGAAATATATATCAAGAAGTAGCCCTTTAATACATTATTGAATCAAGTCATACAGACTGCTTATTGCTCCATCATCTCAGTTTTGATGCAATATCTTATATCAGTGCAATGATATTTATATAATAGATTATTAATATTCTATTATTTAGGTACCTTAAAATATTAAATGTAGATAAGAAAAAGTGAATACTCTCTCAGTATTAATTACAGTTTATTACAAGCACTTGACTTTTTTTTCAAAATTAAAACATTGAAAATAAAATAAAAAAATGAAGACCTTACATCAAATATTTGTTTTATAATAGAGGCTTTGATTCTAAGCTAAATTACTTGATATTAAAATTTCCATTGTGTTGTAACTTGGGGTGTGCATATGTGTGTATATATGAATATGGATGTGTATGTTTTTAAACATGTGAATAAAGGAAAACAAAATGAACAAACTCTGCTGCTTTGACTTCCTAGAACCAAACCATTTGCTCCCTTTTGTCATGGCTGTTGAGCAAAAGAGGGAATGAGAACTTCTGATGATATAATTGAAGGGGGCAATATTTTAGAGGACTTCCTGTTTTTAGTTTCTGGTGAAGGTGCATTATTTAGCATTAATTTGCAACTGAATAGGAAACCAAGGCTATTGAGAAATTATCCAATGGAAATCTGCTTCAGTTTTTGAGATGTTGATTTTTTTCTTCTTTCAGCTATGCTGGTCACGGGGCAGGTGCACGCTTTGTGGATTCTATCTTAAAAATGGATTGCAAGGCTGTGGCTCTTCTTTTTGGTTGCAGCAGCGCTGCTCTAGCAGTACAGGGCAACCTGGAGGGAACTGGTACTATCCTCAAGTTCATCATGGCAGGATGGTAAGTTGCTAAAAACTTTGCTAGCTCAGCTTGGTAACTGTCCATAACCATAGATCCTAGAACCTGAGGTATTGGCATCCCAGCTATGATGGGGAGAGAACACATGAAGCCAGTACCTGGGAAATCTTTGTTATCCCAAAGCTTCAGGAGCAAGATGACATCATCCAACACTATTCACCAGCACCATTACATACTACCATTATATCGCAACAAAGTTTGAAAAACAGGCATCTGGACTGGATTTTTCTCAAGTCGAAGACGTTTCACCTTTAATCCAAAA